>MU782330.1:7038-21333 GCA_026770625.1 Nicotiana glauca | reverse complement strand
ATCGTAGTAACTTAAGGACAGCTTAAATAAGGTATTTATGCCTAAAACCCCGTCTTTTAGAAATTGAGCTTGATTGGTGGTTGTGTGAATACGATGAGATTAAAATTGAATTGTTGTATTGATTTTTATTTCACTTTAATTGGTGTTTCAACCTTATATGCGTGGAAAGTGTTTTTAATATGATCAATATGCTATTCTTGGTAACTTGAGAAGGGCAAATGACTATGAATCATGAATTGAAATGCTTAGACCTTAAATTGAAATTGAAGCTGCATATGTTGGGCCACCTATATGAAGTCTCCTCTATGCCTGCAGTTGTAATTGCTCTTGTCTGCAATTATTATCCTAAATTACAAATCTAACATTGGAATTTGGAATAATGTCAAATGTGGCCTAGTGCCAAATATATGACGTGATAGTTGTGGCCCCAAGTGCTTATGAAATGACATATGTGAAACAAAGATTGAATTGAGATGATTGATGGAAAAGGGAAATGCCTTGGTAAGGCGGCCTAGCCGATCGAGCAAGGATCGGACGCCATGTCGCATGCATGGTGGTAATATGTTGATATTGAATCCCGGATAACAAGGGAAGTGAGATTGTGATTAAGGTGTATGTCTAAAGTGAGGCAACCTAGCCGATCAGGTCGAGATCGGACTCCGCTCAAGCTAGCGGTGGTATAGCAAACAAGGGTGAACGGTATGAAATGCCCCAAACTAAAATCTATGGAAACCTAATGTGAAACAAATTGCATGATTCTTCTACATTGATAATGTTGTGATCGTTCAAAGCTATGGAGTTGTACTTGTGATTTCTTTATGTTTGGTATGAAAGTTATTTCTAACTTGATGGTGTTTAGTTATACATACTAGCACTATTCTATGGTACTAACGTCCCTTTTGCCGGGGGCGCTACATTTTTTTAAATGAATGTAGGTGGCTCCATTGTGGATAGTGTCGATCGCGCGTAGCGGAGTACCTTATTCTCAAAGTCTTGGTGAGCCCCTTTTTCCTTCAAGGGGTTATATTGCACATCTTTTGTTGTTATGGACTTCCACTTTTGAGGTATAGTTGGGGCCTTGTTCCCAGCATTGTCTTACTTGTCTTTTACATCCTTAGAGGCTCCGTAGACAGATATGTGGGTTATGTACGAGTGTTGGATGGATCTACAAACTATATTGTAATTCTAACTCTCGCTTCTCTAAAGTGAAATTGTGTGGAATCTTGGAAACTTAACTACAGCTTAATGTTGTGATATCGAATGAACTAACAATGTTGAACGTGTTATCTTTCCGTATCTAAGTGAATGATAGTATGGTTTCCTTTTTCATATTGAGTCAGGTAGGAAGTGTCGATAAGGCTTTCTCAGTTGGGTTCACTCGATTAAGCGTCAGTCGCGCTTCCTGAGGTTGGGGCGTGACAAACTTGGTATCAGAGCTTAAGGTTTTAAAGTGTCCTAGGATGTATCAAAGCCGTGTCTAGTAGAGTCCTTCTTATCGGTGTGTTGCCAACCACATCTATAAGTTGGAGGCTATTTGGGCATTTAGGAATTTCACCCTTCTTTGATATTCTGGATCGTACGGTGAAACTGTTCCCTCTCTAATTAGTGCATTGTTCTATCTTTCAGTAAATGGCACCTAAGAAAAAAGCGAGAATTGGCCAGCAAGCCAATGCTAATGCCATTTCAGGAGTGGCTGATGATTAACTACTTGATATTGTGGGTGAGGGTAGCCGCCCTGCTATTACCCTACCTTATTCTTCGATTCCAGAGCAGACTAGCCCAGTTCCTACACCTGTGGAGGGTACCACTATCCCTCCTATTGATACCTCTGTCCCGCCTCCAGCCCGAGTTTCTGATTCGGGTATTTCTGATGGGGATCTTAGGGGAGATATTCAGATGTTGACCCAGCTAGTGGCCTCTCAGGACCAAAGGTCGAATGTTGCACCCAGTTCATCTAGCCAGCAGCGAGATTCCACTAGTTCCAAAGTGAATAGATTTCTTCAGTTAGATCCTCCAGTGTTTACGGGTGTCAATCTAGAAGAAGACCCTCGGTATTTTATTGATGAGATGCACAAGACCCTCAGGGTCATGCGTGCAACTGACACAGATGGAGTACAGTTGGCTGCCTATCGTCTGAAAGGGGTGGCCTCTTCATGGTTTGAGTTGTGGGAAGATTGTCGTGAGGAGGGGCGCCCTTCGGGGAGGTGGAGCGAGTTTGCTGATGCCTTTATAGATCATTTCATGCCCGCTGAGACAAGGGCAGCCCCTGCAGCAGTGTTTGAAAATTTGAAACAAGGTAACAGAAGTGTGTGGGAGTACCACATGGAGTTTGCTCGCTTGTCCAAGTATGCTATTCATATGTTGCCCACAATGGAGGCCAGGGTGTGTCGGTTTGTTCAGGACCTTAATTCTTTGACTATTAATGAGGCATCTATGGCCGCATTGAATTCTGATATGAATTATGGGAAGATGGTAGCATTTTCCCAGGCCACAGAGAATCATAAATTGAATAACAGGATGGAGAGAGAGAGAGGGTAACAGAAAGACCCGGTCTACGGGCAACATGGGAGAGTCACTAGGTGGGGAGCCGCCCTAGTCTATTGTGCAGTCATCAGCCAGTGCACCACCATCAGGGCCCAGCCAGCAGTAGTGGAGTCATTTTAGGCCCGATCAGGGCAAAAGGGGATCCCATCGACAGGGTCGATCGGGAGAGAGGTCCAGGCAGTAGCAGAGGTCCCCGTGACCTAGGTGTGGGAAGATGTACTCTGGGACTTGCTATTTGGAGTTACCTATATGCTATGGATGTGGGATGAGGGGTCATATTCATAAGCATTGCTGTGTATCCCGCCAGGGAGCGGGTAGGGGCACAACACAACCATCCAATCCAGTAGCTGCTACATCTTCAACCCCTTCTCCAGCTCGAGGTACCCCAGAACCCGCAGGGCGTGGTGAAGCTAAGGGTGGTGCGCAGAGTTCAGGAGGACCCAGCCGGTTCTATGCTATGAGTGGTTGCCAGACCGCAGAGGCTTCTTCAGATGTTGTTACAGGTATTCTGACTGTCCAATCTCATGATGTGTATGGACCAATTGACCCCGGTTCCACCTTGTCCTATGTTACCCCTTTTGTTGCTATGAAATTTGGGATATAACCGGATCAGCTTCATGAGCCATTTTTGGTGTCTACTCCGGTGGGTGAGTCTATTACGGCTGCTCGAGTTTATAGAGGTTGTGTTGTTATGATGGGGAGTAGGGATACCACGGTCGATCGTATTGATTTAGGGATGGTCAATTTTGATGTAATAATGGGAATGGATTGGCTTAATCCATGCTTTTCCAATCTTGATTGTCGGGCTAGAACCATGAGGCTTGAATTTCCTAATGAGCCCGTTGTTGAATAAAAGGGAGATAATGTTGTGCCTAAAGGTCGGTTTATTTCTTACCTTAAGGCCGTGAAGATGATCAAGAAAAGGTGTATCTATTATTTAGTTCGGTTTACGGACACCAACGCCGAGGCGCATAGCCTTGAGTCTGTATCAGTTGTGAATGAATTTCCAGATGTCTTTCCAGATGAGCCCCCTGGGATTTTGCCTGACAGTGAGATTGATTTTGGGATTGATGTGATGCCAGGCACGCAGCCTATATCAATTCCACCTTACAGAATGGCACCAGCAGAACTGAAAGAGCTAAAGGAACAATTGAAGGATTTGCTAGAAAAGGGTTTCATCCGGTCGAGTGTGTCACCGTGGGGCGCACCGATCTTGTTTGTAACAAAGAAAGATGGGTCGTTGTGGATGTGTATTGACTACCGGCAACTCAACAAAGTCACAATCAAAAATAAATATCCTCTACCATGAATAGATGACTTGTTTGATCAATTGCAAGGTGCTACGTGTTTCTCAAAGATTGACTTGTGGTCCGGGTATCATCAATTGAAGATAAGGGAGCAGGATATTCCAAAACAGCTTTCAGAACTCGATATGGACATTTGAATTTCTAGTGATGTCTTTTGGGCTAACAAATTCCCCAGCAGCTTTCATGGATCTTATGAATCGAGTCTTTAAGCCTTTTCTAGACTCCTTTGTGATAGTATTCATTGATGATATCCTTGTGTATTCCCGAAGTCGGGAGGACCATGCTGACCATCTTAGGGCAGTTCTGCAGACTCTTCAGCAACATCAACTGTATGCGAAATTTTCAAAATGTGAATTTTGGCTTGAATATGTCGCGTTCTTGGGTCATGTCGTATCCAGGGAAGGAATTATGGTTGATCCTCAAAAGATTGCAGCAGTGAGGAATTGGCCAAGACCTACCACTCCAATAGAGATTCGCAATTTCTTGGGTTTAGCTGGGTACTATTGGAGATTTGTGGAAGGGTTTTCTACTCTTGCCTCTTCATTGACTAAATTGACCCAGAAAGTAGTTAAATTCCAATGGTCCAATGCTTGAAAGAAGTTTCCAAGAATTGAAATCAAGACTAACTACAGCACCGGTATTAACCCTGCAAAATGGTACAGAAGGATTTGTGGTATATTGTGATGCTTCAAGGATCGGGCTTGGGTGTGTGTTAATGCAACATGGCAAGGTTATAGCCTATGCTTCTAGGAAACTCAAGAATCATGAAAAGAACTATCTAACCCATGACTTAGAGCTTGCAGCAGTGGTGTTTGGACTAAAAATTTGACGACATTATTTGTATGGGGTGCACGTGGATGTATTTATGGACCACAAGATCCTTCAATATATTTTCAAATAGAAGGAGTTGAATCTAAGACAAAGAAGATGGCTAGAATTACTCAAGGACTATGACATTGATATTCTCTAATCACCCCGGGGAAGGCTAATGTTGTGGCGGATGCTCTTAGTCGAAAAATTAATGAGGAGCTTGGCTCATTTGGAGGCATACCAGAGGTCGTTGGCCAGGGAGGTTCACCAGTTGGCTAGCTTGGGAGTTCGCCTTGCGGACTTTAATGAAGGAGGAGTAATTGTACAAAATAGGGATGAATTATCACTTGTGGCAGAAGTAAAGAGAAGCAATTCAACAACCCATTATTATCACAACTGAAAGAGGGGATTCATAAACACAATACCACTTTTTTTTCCTTTGGCATGGATAATGGTACCCTGCGGTACCAAGGCCGCCTATGTGTTCCGGATGTTGACGGTCTTCGGGAGAGGATCATGGCAGAAGCTCACACTTCCAAGAATTTCGTGCACCAGGTACGTGGAACAACATGAAAAAGGATGTGGCGGACTTTTTGGCAAAATGTCCGAACTTTCAGCAAGTGAAAGCCGAACATCAGAGGCCTGGTGGATTGGCCCAAAGCATAGAGATTCCAATGTGGAAATGGGAGATGATCAACATGGATTTGATGGTGGGGTTACTGCGCACTCTGCGCAAGTTTGACTCAATTTGGGTGATCGTGGATCGTCTCACGAAATCAGCACACTTCTTGCCAGTTAAATCTACTGATACAGTGGAACAGAATGCCCAATTGTATATTAAAGAAATAGTCAGGTTGCATGGCACTCCAGTCTCAATCATTTCAGATCAAGGGGCTCAGTTCAAAGCCAACTTTTGGAAGAAATTTTACCAAGGCTTGGGCACGCAAGTAAATCTCAGCAAAGCTTTCCATCCTCAAACTGACGGGCAAGCAGAGCGTACTATTCAGACACTTGAGGACATGTTGCGTGCTTGTACACTTGATTTCAAAGGTTGTTGGAATGACCATTTGCAGCTCATAGAATTTGCTTACAACAACAGTTTCCATGCTAGTATCCAAATGGTACCATTTAAGGCATTGTATGGTAGGAGATGTAAATCTCCCATTGGGGGTTCGAGGTTGGAGAAGCTAAATTGATAGGGCCGGACCTTGTGCATCAGACTATGGAGAAAGTCAAGATTATTAAATAGAGGTTGAAAATTGCTCAGAGTCGCCAAAAATCTTACTCGAATGTTCATCGGAGAGATTTAGAGTTCAAAGAAGATGATTGAGTATTTTTTAAGGTTTCCCCTATGAAGGGTATCATGCGATTTGGAAAGAAGGGAAAATTGAGTCCGAGGTATGTCGGACCATACAGAAACATTCAGAAGATTGGTCAGGTGGCATACAATCTTGAGCTGCCACCCGAGATGTCGTTGGTACACCCGATCTTTCATATGTCTATGTTGAGAAAGGTAGTGGGAGATCCGTCCACTATTGTGCCAGTTGAAACTATTGAGGTTAATGAAGAGCTCGCGTATGAAGAGGTTCCGGTGTCCATTCTTGATAGGCAAGTTCAGAAATTGAGAAATAAGGAAATTACATCCGTGAAAGTGTTATGGCGGAACCAGCAAGTTAAGGAAGCCACTTGGGAAGCCGAGGATGAAATGAAAAACAAGTACCCATATTTGTTTGAATAGTCATGTAATAGCTTTTATGCATTTAGCTCCTATGAACTAGTATCTTTTGATTTGATCTGTGTAAGACTATCCTATTTTGGTTATATATATGTTGCCTATGCGGACATGGTTAGTATTGTACGAGTCATGTTATGCCTATGGAATGTGCACCTGCTGTTAGGATGTGTTTCTGGCGCTCTCTGACAGGTGGATAAGGCCTAGATACAAAGGAAACTCTGCCGAAATTTCTAAAAAATTAGGGATTTAGTAAAAATTTGGAAGTTAAATATATGTGAGAAAGGATATAAGTAATAATAAGTATTTAGGGGTTGACTCAAATTATCATTCGAGGATGAATGATCCTAAGCGGGGAGAATGTAAAGCCCAAGAAACTTTTTCTAAGTAATCTACAATTTCATGGTGTCAAGGTAGGCTAATTATTTTATTTTTTGTGCAAATGAGGATTTAGGACATAATGGATATCAATATGATATTTTAATAAGCGTATAAGTCATATTCTAAGTGATTTGGGGTCTAAGGGGAAGTGTAAGTCTAAGCCAAGTTGAAAATTTTCATAATAGACTAAAGTTGTAAATGAGTACGCACAAGACCTCAATTTGGACGACCATATCTCCAGTTATATAAAGATTTGTGTGATTCACAACCTATCAAATTAAATACCTTTAAGTCTAGTTTCCAACGCAATAAACCGTTTGTTATTTGAAGGTGTACACAGAAAGTTATGACCATTTTACTGGGCATGTGTCAATAGTGCGGCCTTAGCGCGGGCACTAGCACGGGCGCGCTAATTGAGTTATATTCTGCCTCACTAGCGCAGCCATTAGTGCGGGCGCACTAGTAGATTGACATATTTGGGTTGAGTAGGGATTTCACGGGGCCTTACAGAATACCTTCCTAATTTGTGTTCCATTTTGTTATGTTTCAAAGTTGATTGAGATTGCTAGAATTTTCGGAACATCGTAGTAACTTAAGGACAGCTTAAATAAGGTATTTATGCCTAAAACCCCGTCTTTTAGAAATTGAGCTTGATTGGTGGTTGTGTGAATACGATGAGATTAAAATTGAATTGTTGTATTGATTTTTATTTCACTTTAATTGGTGTTTCAACCTTATATGCGTGGAAAGTGTTTTTAATATGATCAATATGCTATTCTTGATAACTTGAGAAGGGAAAATGACTATGAATCATGAATTGAAATGCTTAGACCTTAAATTGAAATTGAAGCTGCATATGTTGTGCTACCTATGTGAAGTCTCCTCTACGCCTGCAATTGTAATTGCTCTTGTGTGCACTTATTATCCTAAATTACAAATCTAACATTTAAATTTGGAATGATGTCAAATATGGCCTAGTGCCAAATATATGACGTGATAGTTGTGTCCCCAATTGCCTACGAAATGACATATGTGAAAAAAAGATTGAATTGAGATGATTGATGGAAAAGGGAAATGCCTTGGTAAGGCAGCCTAGCCAATCGGGCCGAGATCGAACGCCATGCCGCACGCATGGTGGTAGTATGTTTATATTAAATCTCGGATAATAATGGAAGTGAGATTGTTATTGAGGTGTATGTCTCAAATGAGGCAACCTTGCCGATCGGGGCGAGATCGGACTCTGCTCAAGCTAGCAGTGGTATAGCAAACAAGGTGAACTGTATGAAATGCCCCAAACTAAAAGCTATGGAAACCTAATGTGAAAAAAATTGCATGATTCTTCTACATTGATAATGTTGTGATCATTTAAAGCTATGGAGCTATACTTGTGATTTCATTATGTTTGGTATGAAAGTTCTTTCTAACTTCATGGTGTTTAGTTATACATAATTGTACTATTCCATGGTACTAATGTCCCTTTTATCGAGGGCACTAAATTTCTTTTAAATGAATGTAGGTGGCTCCATTGCGGATAGTGTCGATCGCGCGTAGCAGAGTACCTTCTTCTCAAAGTCTTGGTGAGTCCCTTTCTCCTTCAAGGGGTTATATTGCACATCTTTTGTTGTTGTGGACTTCCACTTTTGAGGTATAGCCAGGCCCTTGTCGCCAGCATTGTCTTACTTGTCTTTTACATCCTTAGAGGCTCCATACACAGATATGTGGGTTATGTACGGGTGTTGGATGGTTCTACAAACTATGTCGTAATTCTAACTTTCGCTTCTCTAAAGTGAAATTGTGTGGAATCTTGGAAACACAACTACGGCTTAATGTTGTGATATCAAATGAACTAACAATTTTGAACGTGCTATCTTTCCTTATCTAAGTGAATGAAAGTATGGTTTCCTTATTCATATTGAGTCGGGTAGGAAGTGTTCATAAGGTGGTCAGTTGGGTCCACTCATTTGAGCGCCGGTCGCGCCTCCCGAGGTTGGGGCATGACATAATGGGGTGTTGAGGCTTGAGGTCCGGATTTGTGTGCCCAACGTTGATACATTGCAAGAGTTAATTCTTGAAGAGGCCCATAATTTGTGGTATTCCATTCATCTGAGCGCCCCGAAGATCTACCTTGATTTGAAGTAGCACCACTAGTGGAGAAGAATTAAGAGAGATATTGTGGAGTATGTGGCTCGGTGTTTGAACTGTCAGAAGGTAAAGTACGAGCATCGGACATCTGGTGGTTTTCTTTAGGGGGGTAATATTCCGGAGTGGAAATGGGAGCGTATTACTTTGAATGTTGTAGTTGGACTCGCACGGACCTTGAGGAGATTTGATGTAGTATGGGTCATTGTGGAAAGACTGACCAAGTTTGTACACTTCATTCCAGTCATGACTACCTACTCTTCAGAGTAGCTGGCTCGAATTTATCTTCGTAAGATGTTTTCCTTCATGGTGTTCCTGTGGCTACCATCTCGGATTGAGGCACGGAGTTCACATCGCATTTTTGTAGAGTGGTGCAGCGTGAGTGGACACATAGCTTGAGTTGTGTATGACATTTCATCCCAGACGGACGGATAGTCTGAGTGCACTATTTAGATTTTGGAGGACATGTTATGTGCATGTGTCATTGATTTTTGAGGTTCATGGGATCAGTTTTTATCGCTAGTAGAGTTTACGTACAGCAAAAACTTTCAGTTGATCATCCATATGGCTCCGTACGAAGCCTTATATAGGAGGCGATGTATCTTCAGTTAGTTGGCTTGAGCTCAGGGAAGCTAGTTTATTGAGCACTGATTTGGTTCGAGATGCCTTTGAGAAGGTGAATTTGATTCAGGACCAGCTTCATACAGCGCAGTCCAGGCAGAAGAATTATGTTGATCGGAGGGCTTGGGATTTAGCATTCATGGTGGGTGAGAGAGTTCTACTTAGAGTTTTGCCCATGAAGGGTGTGACGAGGTTCAGGAAGAAGGAAAATTGAGACCTCCGTATATTGGCCTTTTAGAGAATTCTTGAGAGAGTGGGTGGGATGGCCTACAGATTTGCACTACCACCCAGCTTATCGGGAGTTCACCTAGCGTTCCATGTTTCCATGCGCCGGAAGTACTATGGTGATCCATCATATATGTTAGACTTTAGCTCTATGCAATTGGACAAGGATTTGACCTATGTTGAGCTAATGGCTATTTTGGACATGCAGGTCTAGAAGTTAAGGTTGAAGAACATTGCATTGGTAAAGGTTCAATGGAGAGGTCAACCGGTTGAGGAGGCGACTTGGGAGACTGAATATGCAGAGCCGCTATCCTTGTCTTTTTGGCACTTCAGGCATGTCTTTATACTCATTCAAGGATGAAATTTTATCTAAGAAGGGGAGAATTTAATGACCTATCCAGTCGTTTTTATGTATTTGATCCCCGTTTTTCTTTTGAAGCTTTTCGTATGTGTATTCAAGGATTTATGACTTACGAGGATGGCTTGTTCCATCTTGGGGAGGTTGTGGCTTAATTTGAATTAGTTAGTTCTTAGTTTGGAAGCTTAATTTTAAAATATTGACCAAAGTTTGACTTTTTATGAAAATAACTCGGGAGTGGTGTTTTGATAGCTCCAGTAGGTTTGTATGCTAATTTGTGCTGCAATAGGTTCATAATAAAAACACAAAATAAACATATATAACTTCATAAAACATGTATATGAAGTTAGCCTATGAAAAAAGCTAACTTTAAAATACCTCAGGAATCATGTCTCTGAAGTTAGCCTCTGAAAAGAGCTTACTTCAGAATATGTTAGAATATGAAGTTTTGAACAATTCCATACTTCATCCATCATTAGATTCATCATAAAAAAAATCCAAACACACATACAGAAACAAGTAATAACAAAAAATGAGAGCTTAAAACTCTGACATGCATCAAAACCTAACACAAATTAAACCCTAAAAACTAGTAATTTCACCACTGATCAATGAAACACTATGGTTTAAACTAACTGTCTGTACTTTAAACACCAAAAACGGTTAAACTAAATATATGTACAAAACATCAACAAAAATTGAAAAACCATCATTACATTACCAGAGAATAGGCAAATTGAAGCATAGAAAGTTGTGAAATACGAAAATTGTTTATCCTAAAAAGGATAAAAATTTAATTTATAATATGGTTTTAAGGACATGTGATTCACTTGGAACAAACTATGATAAAATATAAATGGATACCGAATTAATTGCAAATATAAATAAAGCAAACCAAATGAAATGTATAGCTTTGATCCTTGAGTTAGGTCTCCCTTGAATCAACTGAATATTTTGCTAGAAAGTATGAACAAAGTAACGGGAATATTGAGAGCTTAAGAGAAGGAGAATATGTTGCTTTATGTGACATGATTATGATCATCTTTAAAAATGGTTAGACTTATATTGGGGAATCCTATTCTTGGTATAATCCTAAATACTGTAAGAAATCCCATGATTGGCTAATTAGTTGGCCTCTTCTTGATACGTGCCGAGATTTACGCCGTGATCTTTCCCGATTGAGGATATTTCGCCTTTTTATTATTCGACCCAATAAGCTTCCCTCGATCTCCATCTTGTTCGATCCCGGTCTTGGTCGATCTCCATCTTGGCCTCTCTCGGTCTTGGTTGGTCTCGATCTTAATTGGTCTCAGTGTCCCGATCTTGGAAATCTAACTTCGAGCCCGAGTATGACCGTATACACATGGTCCTGTCATTTTTTGGAGATAAACGACAAGAAATGATTTGAGACATCGAACTTTACCTCAATATATCATGATGTAAGCAACAAAGGTAACCAAAATGCCTTGTCCGTACGATTCCCTAGGCATTTATACGCGTGAGTCGATGGTCGGCCATTACCGGCTTTGAACCGTCTATGAGAAATTATAAATGACCTCCTTCTTAACTTTTCAAACTTTACTTTCAAATCTTCTTCACTCTAATCTTCAAAACCCTTTGTATTCTCAGATCCCTTACTTTCTTCACGTGTTTTATCACAAAATACCAAGAGCTCCTCTACAGTCCCATTCTTCTTCACTCATAAAAGTAGAAATGGCTAAGACTTCAAAAACCATTCCACAAAAGGAGACTTCTTCATCGTCAAGGTCGGCCGGTGAGGAACCGGCGGTGCAGCCACGCCTTGAAGAGCTTTTTTTGAGGGTGTGTCCTTGATTTTAATTTCAAGGTTGAAAAAACATCCTCGGTGTCGGGCCGATGCAAGCTGGTATCGAGGTATATATGTGCGATAACCAAAAAACTCCTCTGCCAAGTTATAAAAGATTGCAACTGGGGAAAAAGCATATGGTCTTAGCTGCTCTAGAAGAATCAATCACCACCCACGTGGAAGGGTTCCTAAGTGTTTACACTTACCCCTTCACGTTGGGTCCCTTGAATCAGATCATCGTAGATTTCTACAAAAAATACGAAGTGACCCTCGATCAGATTCATCCCACTTTCTAGAGGATAATGATACTACTTCTGATGTTTTAAGCATCAACACCACACAAGAAGGAAGGGTGATTTGTGTGGTACTCAATTTTTGAAATAGAAGAACCTGGTTCTTCTAGGTGTTCCAACTATTGTTGTTTGCGGAATAATAAATACATAAAATAAAGAACATAGTGATTTTTATGTAGAAAACACATGGCTCAAAAGGTGAAAATACCACGACCTACTACTCAGTAGGATTTTCCCAAACTTCCACTAAAATCACTAAGCCAAAATAGCATTTACAAAAACTCTTTGTAAACCTAAGGATTAACTCTAATCCTGTTGTCGAACACAGCCTCATGTAAGGCCCCGTGAAATCCCTACTCAAAAACCCGGATCCCGTGGTGTCAAGTTAGGGTCGTGTGTTAGAAATTAGTAAATATGCTTCGCGGCGCGCACTTCGCGCAAGTTCGACTCAATTTGGGTAATCGTGGATCGACTCACAAAATCAGCACACTTCTTGCCAATTAAATCTACCGACACGGCGGAGCAATATGCTCAATTGTATATCAAAGAAATTGTCAGGTTACATGGCACTCCAGTCTCAATCATTTCAGACCGAGGGGCTCAATTCACAGCTAACTTTTGGAAGAAGTTTCAGCAGGGTTTGGGTACGCAAGTGAACCTTAGCACAGCTTTTCATCCACAGACCGATGGGAAAGCAGAACGGACTATTCAGACGCTTGAGGATATGTTGTGTGCTTGTACTATTGACTTCAAGAGAAGTTGGGATGACCATTTGCCACTCATAGAATTTGCTTACAACAACAGCTTTCACGCTAGTATTCAAATGGCACCGTTCGAAGCATTGTACGGTAGGAGATGTAGGTCTCCCATCGGGTGGTTCGAGGTTGGAGAAGCGGAATTAATAGGGCCGGACCTCGTGCACCAGGCCATGGAGAAAGTCAAGCTCATTAAAGAAAGGTTGAAAACCGCTCAAAGTTGCCAAAAATCCTACTTGGATGTGTGTCGTAGAGATTTGGAGTTTAAATAATATGATTGGGTATTCTTGAAAGTTTCCCCTATGAAGGGTATCATGCAATTCGGAAACAAAGGAAAGTTAAGCCCAAGGTACGTCGGGCCATACAGAATTATTCAGAAAGTTGGTCAGGTGGCATACAAGCTCGAGCTGCCGCCCGAGATGTCATAGGTACACCCAGTTTTCCATGTGTCTATGTTAAGGAAGGTGGTAGGGGATCCGTCCTCCATTGTGCCAGTAGAGACTATTGAAGTAAACGAAGGGCTATCATACGAAGGGGTCCCAGTTGCCATTCTTGATAGGCAAGTTCAAAAAGTAAGGAATAAGGAGATTGCATCTGTAAAAGAATTATGGCGGAACTAGCACGTTGAGGAAGCTACTTGGGAAGCCGAGGATGAAATGAAAAAGAAGTATCCACACTTGTTTGAATGATCATGTAATAACTTCTATGCGTTCACCTTCGAAATCGTATATGTTGGCTAGATTGATGTAATAACCACACTTGTTCGAATGATCATGTAATAACCATCCTCTTTTGGTAATATGGTTGCCTATATGGCCATTGTTGATATTGTGCCAGTTATACTATGCTTTAAAAAAATGTTTATGGTGTTATGGTATGTTTCTGGGGCTCTCTGACACGTAGGTAAGGCCTAGATACAAAGGAAACTCTGGCGAAATTTTCGGAAATTTAGGGAGTTAGCTAAATTGTAAGACTGTCAACCAGTTTCGGGTTGTAAAGAGAAGAAGGTTGCACTAACACTGTTAATAAGTGAATCTTGATCCTCATTCTAGGACGAACGATCTTAAGTGGGGTAGGATGTAAGGCCCCATGAAATCCCTACTCAAAAACCCGGATCCCGTGGTGTCAAGTTAGGATCGTATGTTAGAAATTAGTAAATATGCTTCGCGGCGAGCTTGCTCTCTACGGCGCGGACCTTTTTGGATTGAATAATGCATTAAAAAGTCAAGAATAAGTTTCCAGAATAATGCAAGAAATGCGGTCCAGAATGCGGTCGCATAATTGAAATGCGGACCGCATATCTGC
>MU782329.1:6750-27807 GCA_026770625.1 Nicotiana glauca | reverse complement strand
GGACGAAGCAATAGATGAAAATCCCTGGACAAACCGGCGATAATACCCCGCCAAACCAAGAAAACTCCGAATCTCCGTAGCTAAAGACGGTCTAGGACAACTCTGCACCGCCTCTATCTTCTTTGGGTCAACCTGAATACTATTACTGGACACCACGTGTCCCAGAAAAGTCACAGTACTAACTTAGAGAACTTCGCATAAAGCTTTTCCTCCCTCAATCTCTGCAATACCACCCTCAGATGCTGCGCGTGCTCCTCCTGGCTACGCGAATACACCAGAATATCATCAATGAACACGATCACAAAAGAATCCAGATACGACCGAAATACACTGTTCATCAAGTGCATGAATGCGGTTGGGGCAGTAGTCAGCCCAAATGACATAACCAGAAACTCATAGTGCCCATATCTCGTTCTGAAAGTTGTCTGCATAATATCAGAATCTCTAATCTTCAGCTGGTGATAGCCTGAACGAAGATCAATCTTTGAGAACACTCTCGCTCCTTGGAGCTGATCAAACAAATCATCAATGCACGGTAGGGGATACTTGTTCTTCACCATTACCTTGTTCAACTACCTATAATTAATACACATGCTCATTGAACCATCTTTCTTCTTGACAAACAACACTGGTGCGCCCCACGGTGACACACTCGGGCGAATGAACCCCTTATCTAGGAGTTCCTGAAGTTGCTCCATCAATTCTTTTAACTCAGCTGGTGCCATACGATAAGGTGGAATAGAGATGGGCTGAGTGCCCGGCACCAAATCAATACCAAAATCAATATCCCTGTCCGGCGGCATGCCCGGCAGGTCCGCTGGAAATACATCTGGGAAATCCCTCACAACGGGAACCAAATCAAGACTAGGAGTCTCATCTCCAATATCTCTAACGAAAGCCAAGTACGACAAACAACCCTTCCCAACCATCCGTTGGGCTTTTAGGAAGGAAATCACCCTGCTGGGTACATAATCAGTCACGCCTCACCACTCGATCCTCGGAACTCCCGGAATAGCCAATGTAACTGTCTTGGCATGCCAATCCAAAATAGCATGGTACGGAGATAACCAATCCATACCCAGAATCACATCGAAATCCACCATTTCCAATAATAACAAGTCAACTCGGGTCTCCAGACCCCCAATAATAACAAGACAGGATCGATATACGTGATCCACAATAACAGTATCACCCACCGGGGTAGATACATGCACAGGCAAAGCAAGACAACCACGGGTCGTACCCAAATGATGAGCAAAATATGAAGATACATAGGAATAGGTAGATCCGGGATCAAATAAGACAGAGGCATCCCTGTGGCAGACTGAGATAATACCTGTGATGACTGCATCTGATGCATTGGCATCCTTCCTATCTGGAAGAGCATAGAATCGAGCCTGACCACCGCCAGTACGGTCCTCACCCCTGGGGCGACCTCTGGTTATCTGACCTCCACTCCTAGTTGATCCATCTGCTGAGATTGTCTACTACGGAACCGGGGACATTGTCTCCTCATATGACCCAACTCTCTGCACTCGTAGCAACGACCTGGAGCTGGAGAAGGGGACTGATGGGAACCCCTTGCTACAGATGAACCCTGGGCTGAAGAAGCAGGAGCAGAGCTCTGAGCTAGAAGGGCACTCAGTGCAGGCTGGCACTGATGATGACCCTGATGACCATGGCCTGACGAAGCCCCACTAGACTCTGAACGACCTGACTGAGAAGGTCTGAAGGAACGACCTCTACTACGCTGGAACTGGCCCCTAGACGGAGCACCACTGAAACTACCTGAGCCTCGACGCCTCTTAGCCTCCCTCTCCTCATGCTCCCGACGAGGATCTGTCTCAATCTGACGAGCTACATCAACTACCTCCTCAATGTAACTGCTGTAGCCCTCTCTCTAATCATCAATATGCGGATCAGATAGTTGAGACCATCCACAAACCTCCTGATCCTCTCGCGATCTGTTGGGATCATCCAAGTAGCATGCCGAGCTAACTGTGTAAACCTCAACTCATACTGAGTCACTGTCATATCTCCCTGAGTTAACCACTCGAACTAATGACGCAGCTCCTCCCTGTGAGACTAGGGTACATATTTCTCCAAGAATACTGTGGAGATCCACTGCCACGTGAGGGGGGCTGCTCCAATAGGCCTACACCTCTCGAACTCCTCCTACTAAGTAAATGCAGGCCCTGTGAACTGGAAGGTAGTAAAAGCCACTCCACTAGACTCCAGAATACCCGCAGTACGAAGCATACGCTGGCACTTATCCAGAAAACCCTGGGTATCCTCGCCCTCAGCACCACTGAATGTCGGAGGCGCCCAACCTTAACGATATTGATGGCTTCTTAGAGCATATCTTCTTCTTGGTGGAGGTCCTTGAGATCGGGTACCATCTCGAGGCTCGTAATGATATTAATGGCTCCTTTGAGCATATTTTATTCTTGGTGGAGGTCCTCGAGATCGGGCAACATCTCGAGGCTCATAATGATATTAATGCCTCCTTAGAACATATTTTATTCTTTGCGGAGGTCCTCGAGATTGGGTACCACCTCGAGGCTTGTCGATGTAAGCACGTGATTTTTGCCCTATATGAGAATAACTCCCAAAAATTAAAAATAAAATAGTTTGATGTTGTGTGTGATTTTGTGAATTTTCGTGATATTTTCTGTCAATATTTGCATTTGTCCATACATTTTTATGTGTTTAATTAATAGAAAAATTCAAAAATATGTCGCATTTACATCTAGGATTTAATTTTACATTTTAGGATCAATTAAGTAAGTTGTTGTTTTACAAAAATGAAGATCCACAAAAAATAATATATTTTACATTTTTAGTATTTAATGTTGAATTTTGTGTTTTCTTTGGTATTTAATTATTTTTGTGATGATCACTACTTAGAGTATAAGATAATTTGGTCAAGGATTAATTTAGGTTTGTATTTTTATTTTAATTAGAATTTTAGAAAATAAAAGAAAAGAAAAGAAAAGAAAATAGAAGAGGAGAAATCAGGATTGGGCCAAATCCGGTTAATTCAATAAGGCCCAAACCAAAATCCACCCAGTCCAAGCCCAAATCAACCTCAACCCATGTCCGGTCCCCAGCTAAACCAAATGACACCGTTTGGCAAATAAAAACGGGACCGTTGATCTCATTTGATCAGATGGTCCCAAGCTTCACCCGTTGCCCGACCCGCCTTATACCCGATCCATCCAGCCCTATCGTGTAACAAAACGACCCCGTTTCAATTAGTGAGTTAATCGGGGCCGTTGGATTCTCATCATCCAACGGCCCAAATTAACTCACTAATTTTAATATACCTAAAATCCCTACCCCTACCCCAAACCAAACCCCCCTTCACTCGTCTCTAACCTTCAGAGCCCTCTCTCTGTAACATCGCCGACCTCCGCCACCGGAAATCGACTCACGGCAGTTCCGGGGGCCCAAACAACCCCACCTTCACACCATAGAATCGCCTCACCTTCCTCTCCTCGAATCCACCCTTTGTTTTCTTTGAATTATCCCCAACCCTTTCGAATATCAGATCGAAGATTGCCGGAAAACACAACCCCTCCAATGACCACCAAATTTACACCCTGTGACCCCTGGACTCCCCTCACCACCAGAACACCCTTGGCTTCCTTCGAATCAAGCCCAAACACTTCGAATCTTGATTTCGAATCAAGAACCCTAACCGCCGCCACAAGACCCCAGTGGTGGCGCCCCCTCCAATGACCACCAAACTCACACCCTTCGATCTTCTGACCCCTCTCATCCCTAAACCATCACCATCTTCCTTCGAGTATCACTTCAACACTCCGAATGGCAAATCACAGAAAACCTGAGCCCTAAGCTTAAAATCTAACGAGCTGCGAGGATCTTTGGACTAAATTGGACTTTAGTCGTATGTTTTCGTTATTGGAAACACGCGCTAAAGCGAAGGGACGAGGAATTTTCAGTTTTGGTCCGTTTGATTTTCGGGTATCTTTCAATCCTCTCTCTCTTTGTTATTTTCGTTTTTATTTTTCATGTTTCTTCTCTTCCTACTCCATTTCTATTTTGATTTTGTGATCGAACTAAGTCAGTCAGTTTTTGTATGCTTAAGTTTAGAGATTAGTTCATTACTTAGGCAGTAATAACATTGAATTAATTTGATCATGTGACTATCATTTGTCAATCTCTAAATTCCGTTGGTTTCCAGTTCAGTTAAATGCATTGCTTTGTCTCACTGGCTTCAGTTCACTTACCTTAGTAACTGATTGAGTTTGGTAAGTTTGAATTGGTTATAGCCGCATCTCTAGTATAGGTTTCGAGGGTGATTTGGAATTTGAAGTTTGAAAATGTTTAGCTTGAGTGGCTTGTCAGATGGGTGCTAGTGGACCATTAAACTATTGAATTTGTTTAATAGTAATGGGTTGTTTTAAGTCAGAAATTTAAGAGAAATAATTAAACAATATACTACCCATAACCATTGAATTAAATAAGAGAATAGACATATTCTAAGTGGAGAAGTCAGGCAATATCATGGTCAAGAAAGGATTTCATAATGTTTTAAGTATTTAAACAGGCTGGAGACGAGTGGAGTTTAGGGATATAAATAGGACACTTTGGATAGTGTATGGGGGATCTTTTTTTGAAGGAATCAGGAGAAAAAACCAGTGTTGAGAGCTTTAAGTCTAAGACATCATTTTAAAACTGGGGATCTGTCTATTTGAATGTATAACTGGACACTGTTTCATTGGAATTTTGGGTCCAAATTTGGTTTAATTCTAGTCCTACCTGGGGTGTTTGTTTTCTGTTTGGTATTGCTTGGAATTTCAACTGGTTTCTTGAGTTGCTGTTGGTTATCTGTTGCTGTGTTGTTATTGTTGCTGCTGATTTCCTCCTTCTTCTTTTTGTACTTCCAAATTCCAGGTACCTATTCTACTTCTATTTTTGCTGAATAGCACCATTTGAATGTGAAATGAGGTCTGTCTCACGCTCAGTTAATCTACTACAGCTTTATTGCTGCTTATAGCTGGATGTATTTCATTTCGTAATTAGCTTATTGTGGATTGTTAGAATTCAAGTTATTAATCTTGTGAATTGTTCAAGTGGACTGTATAATGGGACTGAATGACAGGATTACTTGAGCTTCCTTAGTTGTTGTTGTTATTGGGTTTGGTCTTAGCAAACGTAGTTTAGTCTCATGTGTTAGTTCAATTTGTTAGTTGAAAAATGTTGCAATATATGAAATTGTTAGTGTTAGCTCTAGTATGTTTGAACTGATTAGTTTAGATACAGGCTTCGGTGTATTGACTTAATAAGGCGAAAACTCATGTTTCATTAAAAAATGGAATTTAGAAAGTGACATTAAGCATGTTAATAAAACGGTTAGGAAAGGCTGTAATATTGTGAATTTTGAATTCAAACTTTGGCTCGTAACTAGCATTAGCTTTGTTTCAACTTGAATTGTGTTCCTGGCCCCAAACGCAGGATCCATGCAATTTTGATCAGCTTCATAACTGAAATTGGCATGACATATTTCCTAGGCCTGATCTCTTTAACAATGGGCCATTATACAATCAACGGGAGCTCTAGGCTCCTTTAGGATCCAAACTTCTCGCCCCTACCCAAGCAGACCTAGGCCCAATACAGGGTAGCCTTGTCCCAAAGACCGCGTCCATTAGGCCCAAAAGGCTAAGGGCCCAGTTCTTTTTTACAAATTTTGTTTCAGCTTTATAATGTTAATTTGGACCTTCAAGTTAGGTAGTGAATCCGAATTGAGAAGTCTTACCCTATTGTTCGGAATTTTGAAGTATTAAGTAATTAGGACTTTCTTTTGTTTTTTTTTAAAGACAAAAAATAATTAGAAAAACCATAGTCGCTTTAGGATCGGCCTTTTAATAATAAATGATATGAGCCTCACCGGATAAAATACACAAACTGCAGGGCCCTCATTAATTGTAGATATAAAAATACTTAGATTTCGGGATGTGTCGTCTAGCGTATTTCATGGCCTTCCCAAAACAATAACGCGCTAGTCACTTTAGGCGCGCTCTTAATAATTTACTTTCTTAAACTCGGGTGCGCATTTAGGTGACCAAAATTCAAATCTCAACGGAGTCAAAATGTATTAACAACCACGAGTGCATTGATTGCGACGTGGTCCGAGATGCATTTTTACGACGTTGCAATTCTATTAAAAATAATAATAAAAGAGGTTTAAAGTTAATAAAAGCACATAAGTTATAACATGTATTAAAATCAGGTATTTAGCCATTACAACAATTTAAGCGACCGTGCTAGAACCACGGGATCCGGGGGTGCCTAACACCTTCCCTCGGGTAAACAGAATTCCTTACTTAGAATTTCTGGTTCGCAGACTTCACTTTGAAAGTCGAAAATTTCATTGATTTGGGATTCAAGATAAACCAGTGACTTGGGACACCAAAAGCCAAACCTATCCCAAGTGGCGACTCTAAATAAATAAATAATCCCGATTCGATTAATATCACTTAAATTGGAAAAACTCCCTTATGCGTTATATCCCTCCCGGGGGTAGGTGCGCAAAAAGGAGGTATGACAGTCGATGTGGATGTTTTGATCCTCGAAGTGTCGTATGGCGGCATTAATGTTATGACATGATTAAGAAACGATCGAGGCAATCGTGCCGATATACCTTCTCAGAATGGTAACCACTTATTCAATATTTATAATTGGCCTTTGAGGCAAGTGGACGGTTATTGCTTTCTCTATACATATAGGTTTGCCTTCCTTCCTTTGAGGACCCTACTATGGAGTTCTTTTTTCCCACGTTAGGTCCATCTCCGTTTTAAATTTGAAGACCTCCCCCAAATTCCTACTTCGATTCTCTGGTTTTACTGTAGTTATGGATGCTATTCAAGGACCCGTTTGGTAAGGAGGAGAAAGTTCTGCCTCTAGTTCTCGCCTAGCTAGCGGAGCACCGCTGGTGCTAGGCGAGCCAACCTCGGGACATTTTTCTTCAAAAGGGAACTTCTCGTAAGAAAAACCTCCCGACGTTCAGGGTAATCGGGAGCATACCTTGATGTTCACTTCTTTAATAGTAGAGGGATACTTTGAGTTGGTGAGGAAAGATTGTGGATGGGGGGAAAGGTAGTACTACAGTTACCCTCCCCGAAAGAGAGGATTATGGATCATGCCGAGGGATTTTTGAACGTGTATACGTACCCCTTTATGCTGGGTCCCCTTGATAGGGTTGTACTTGACTTCTGTCAAAAGTATCAGGCTACCTTGGCACGGGTTCATCCGTCATTTTGAAGGATAGTATTGATGATGAGATTTTTCGCAGGGGAAGCAGGGCTTGAATTCACCCTTAGTCATCTCATTAGGTTGTACCAGCCTTTTCATCACCGAGGCTTGCTAACCCTTCGATGTCGATTCCCTAGGCCCTTCGTTGTCGATGATGAAAAAGATGGGGATCGGGGATGGATTAGCCGATTCGTCCAAGCACGGACTATTGATGTTATCCCTGCCGAGTTTCTGACATTTCCCGAGGACTGGAATTTTACGCGTAAGTGGTACACTTGTGCCTACATTATTTTGTTTATGGCGGAGAGTTTCATACGTAAGTGTCTTACTTGTGTCTTTTCTGCAGCGATCCATGGATGCCATACGAGGTTCCCGGCCTGATGGATTGGGCTAAAAAATTGGCGGACCACTCGGCTTGTGATGAACGTAAGTGGCAAGATTTGTCTAAGGGTAGATGGGAGGCTAAACACCACGCTACGTGTTATGTGATTTGCTCCTTTTTGAATGGCGTTTTCTTTTCATGCGTACTAACTCCATTATTGTAGGCACCGTGGAGTCCTTTGAGGCAAGACTATGCCCTTTCGGAGAGGGAGAAGGATCGCCAGCTTCTCGGCTAAAGAATGATAATAATAAGCAAGAAATGCCTTCATAGGGCAATGATGCTCAAAGCAAGACGAATCCAAATCGGGGTCTCGGAGAGGATTTATCGGTTGAGCCTGCTGCGCCCGCGATCTCAGGCTTTGGAAAAACGGTTCCTCATCCACTGCCATCTTCTTTCCCGCTGATGGTACTTCATGGAGTGAGGGTTATCTACCGCCGATTTTTTCTCCTATCGAAGGTACTTCGAGGGACGCTCGAAGCCTGGGGTCGTATACACCGAGCGATTGTGTCCCAACGGGGATCGGCTCTTCTGGGGTTGAGGGAGACAGACTAGTAGATGTGCACTCGACCTTTGATGAAGCTTAGAGGCTCTACTCTGTGGTGAGTTTTGGCACATGCCTTTTGAGTTTCGTGCCTTCCTTTTCTTATTGAGCTCCCTTTTTGCAGGCCTTTGACAAGCTCAAGTTCGAGCTGCTTCATCGTGAAGCTAGTTTGCGGAAAGCTTTAGATAGGGAGAAAGCCCTTTGGCTTCTTTGCGATGAAAGGGATGTCGAGTTGGCATGCTTACGGTATGAGGCAAGTCGAAGCTTGAACTATGATAGCTACCTGAAGGAGTAGGTAATTTTTGTTCCAAGGGAGTGTGTGTTCCTTCTTCTAGCTCCTGAGGCTAATGTTTTGTTTATTTCAGTTGCAGAAAAAGGAGAAGACCTATAATGCCTTTGGAGCAAAGTTGTCCGAGCCAAGAACGAGTATAATGTGTTGAAGGCTCGGGTGGACGTTCAGGCTACAGTGGAGAAGGGTGCTTTGGCTAAAGCTTCAGCCTTTGAGGTTTAACTTCGCTTAGCTTGTGATAATAGCTTGGTTCGAATAGATATGATTACAAAGATCGAGTTTGAGCTTTTGAAGATAAAGGTCGAGGTTGTGGATGCCCGGGCTGAAGCCATAATAAGCCGAACCAAGGCTGACAAGAAAGTGGCGGTCTATTTGAAGGACGTTGTAGATGCTTAGGCTAAGCTGAGAAGGGATCTTGATCGTGAGAGCAAGAGCAAGGAATATTCTCGATGTAAATCTCGAAGGGAAGCCCTCGAGGAGATCCATGCTAGGGGCTTTGACCTCTCAAAAGAGGTGAAGGGGGTGAAGGCGGACGAACATGGCGCTAAGTCGCTTTTGTCCTATGTTGAGGATAGCGAGGATGGGGCCGACATGCAATAGTCCCCAAGGGGGACGTAGATTTCCTTTTCTGATTCTATATATAGTACTTTCAAAGTACATTGTAAATGGAGCTTGTACTCTTTCACATACGTGTACAAAAAGAAATCTTGCGACTTCATTTTTCATGTGCTTCTTTTTGCCTTGATATTTGTCAGTCGTTAACCAGATGAATTGGTCTTCGAGTTAAAAGGAACCCTTAGATTCATAGTATGGCCCTAGGGCTCATTAGGTCGGCCCGTAGGCTTTTACGCATTTTGGTCAGTACGAACTTTTAGTATAAGTCAGCGTTTGAGCTCTTATGTTTTTGCTCTTAGGCATATTTAGTTATCTATTTCTGGTTCATTCTCCGAGTCGGGTTTTGACTTGTGCTCATTTGACCCTCAAGTTTTTGAATTTAAAGCTGGCCCTTAGGCTCTTATGCGTTAGGTTGATACGACCTCTAATATAGGCTGGCGACAATGACTCTTACGCTTTAGGTCGGTACAACCTTTTCTATGAGCTGGCTTCAGTGGCTCTTACCCATTAGGTCGGTACGACCTTTTACATGGGCTGGCAACAATGGCTCTTACACATTGGGTTGATGTGACCTCTGATATAGGCTTTATTTTTCCCTCGTTAAGTACTTTTGTAATTGTGTTTACCTGACTCTTTTGACGGTATGATAAAAACCTCGATTGTGAGTCATTATATGGCGATGATCGAGAACCTCCGGAGGTTTGTCCCGGTGTTTGAGTATCTCAAAGACTGTAGTCAGGAGCTGACATGGTCAAAGCTCTTTTGCCTATGTCGAGGGTAACCTATTTAACCAGTTCTTTTCAAAGTATTTTCAAAGTAATTGAAGGCCTGTGATCTTATAGCAACGGTCGGGCGTCCCCAAGTCGCGTTAGTTTGGCTGGTACAGCCTTGTGACCATAGCCATTGTGTTTGGCCGGAGCCTTTCAGTCCCTGAGTGAAGTAGTTTTGGCATCTATATCGAGGGTATGCCTTTTTAGGGGTCTTACAAGTTCGATATATAACCTTAACTTTAAGATCGGGATTATGCCTTTCGTAAGGTCTTACAAATTTTTGCATGCCTTTGAGGTCTTACAATTTTAGTTACTTGGTACAAGTATGGTTCATGACTTGTTTGAGGTCTTACAGTTTTGGTCACTTGGTACAAGTGTGGTTCATGCCTTGATTGAGGTCTTATAGTTTTGGTCACTTGGTACAAGTGTGGTTTATGTCTTGCTTGAGGTCTTAATGTTTTGGTCACTTGGTACAAGTGTGGTTCATGCGTTGCTTAAGGTCTTACGAGACCGAGGCTGCTCACTTGGGGTCTTATGGCCTTGGGTTTTTGATAAGTCGAGGGGATGGCTATTGGCGGCAGTCCCCGAGTCACCGAACATTTCCTGGCTCGGGAGCCATTTCAAGTAAACTTGGTATTGCCTCATTGAGGGCTTACGAATTCGAAGTTTTTGACCTGGGAGGTCATGTGGATTTTGCATTTTTGACGCCAGTCCTGAGTGTTTAGAACGTTTTCAGCTTCTGGATCCGTTTATGCAAACTTGATGTTGCCTCATTGAAGGCTTACGAGTTTGAAGCTCCGACCCGGAGGTCATACGACTTCAAATTGTTGATGTCAGTCCCCGAGTGTTTAAGACATTTTTTTGGCTTTGGAGATGATTTTGTAAACTTGGTGTTGCCTCATTGAGGGCTTACGAGTTTGAAGCTCCGACCTGGAGGTCATACGGCTTCGAATTATTGACGCCAGTCCCCGAGTGTTCGGGACGTTTTTTGGCTTTGGAGCCGTTTTTGTAAACTTGATGTTGCCTCATTGAGGGATTACGAGTTTGAAGCTCCGACCGAGGTTATACGGCTTCGAATTGTTGGCTAGTCCCCGAGTGTTCGGAACATTTTTGGCTCTAGAGCCATTTTTGCAAAAATACCGAGCTTCTTTGAAACGCGAAATGCTTTGGAAAGTATTCTTTGATTACTTGGTACAAGTATACATGTCTTTGTTGTTAAGGGCTCGGTTATTCTATATAGACATGGTTCGTTTGAATGTTTGTCCCGGTACATTAATTTCCTATCGAGACCCCATTCAGCACATCTTGTATTCTCCGAGGAGGTCATCTTCCGGAGGGATGCCCCCCAATATTCGAGGTTGATTGAAAAGGAAGCCTTGAATACTTGTTGAGTCTTTCTTAGGTAGCATATAGATGTTGCCTCGTTAAAAATCTTGCTGGTAAAACCCTTCTTGGGATAAAACCCGATCGAAGGAAAAGAGTGCAACGTATGCTATTTGGAACCTAAGGCCTTCGAGTTGGAAAGCGCTTCGGTCATTTCGATCAGATACCTGCATTCATGTTAGTGTAGAATGTAATTGAAAAAAGGAGACGGTCATACCTTAGTGTTGGCAATGTTTCGAGCCCTGATATGTTTCAGTCGCTTGGTATGAGGATGCGGTACGGTCCTCTGCTTCGTTTGGTCGGGCTTAGCCAAAGATGTAGTTTGTTTCGCTATTTTATTATTTATTTATCCTTTGGCTCCTTTGGTGGTAGAGGTATTGGTGTTGGTACCACATCATGTACTGTGAACATCTCTTTTGCTGCATGTTGTTCCCCGTAGATGGTTTTTATCCCATTCTTTGTTGGGAATTTCATCATTTGATAGAGAGTGGATGGTACTGCTCTCATGTAGTGTATCCACGTCCTCCCGAACAAGGATTTGTATCTCATGTCTCCTTCGATGACATGGAATTTGGTATTTTGAGTTATGCCGATCACGTTGATCGGGAGGGTGATTTCCCTTTTCAATGTTTCGCTCGCCATGTTGAACCCGTTGAGGACTCGAGAGGCGGGTATGATTTGGTCGAGTAATCTGAGCTGCTCTACCACCCTCGACCTGATAATATTGGCTGAGCTACCTGGATCCACAAGTACACGTTTAATTTGAAATGTATTTACAAGGAAAAAGATTACCAGTGTGTTCTTGTGAGGCTGAGACAAGATCTCATTGTCCTCGCCGATGAATGTGAGTGCGTCCTTGGGTATGTAACCTCGAGTTCGCTTTTCTCTGGTGATGGATATTTTTTTTCTTCTGTTTATGGGTTCTTGTGGAGCATCGATGCCTCTCAAGATCATGTGGATGATATGTTGTGGCTCATTTGTTTCGTTCTTCTTGGTCGCCTCTCTTTCCCAGAACTGATTTTTGGCTCGATCGCTAAGGAATTCTCGAAGGTGACCCTTGCTGAGTAGTTGGGCTACTTCTTCCCGGAGTTGCCGGCAATCTTCGATTCTAGGATCGTGCGTGTTGTGAAATTCGTACACTAAGTTATGGTTTCTTTGCGAAAGGTCTGATTATACAGTCCTTGGCCACCTGGTGTCTCTGATTTTACTGATGGCAAATGCGATATCTGGGATGTCGATGTTGAAGTTGTATTCCGACAAGCGGGGCGCATCCGTCGACCTTGTGTGCCTGTAGAATCCAGCTATGATAGCAAGTCCCTGAAGGTTCTGGCCTTGGTTCGTCCTCCAATCATTTCGGGGTATGTTGCGCCTTGGGGTGTTTCTTCTATCTTCGGTGTATGGTTGGTATCTCTCTTTATTCGTCTTTGACTCCTTTACTAGAAGCCTGTTAAGATATACGGAGCCTGAGGGGACCCCTAATTGGTCGTATTCGACCTTGATCTTTGATTGGTATCGATTGTGGATGTCCGACCAAGTCACGGCGGGGTATTCGACTAAGTTCTGCTTCAGCTGCTTCAATGCTACCAAGCTTCGCTCGTTCAAACCTTGAGTGAAGGCTTGCACTGCCCAATCGTCGGAGACCGGTGGTAGTTCCATTCATTCCATTTGAAGGTGAGATACGAACTCTCGCAACATCTCGTTCTCTCTTTGCTTGATTTTGAAAACGTCGGATTTCCTTGTAGCTACCTTGATGGAATTGACATGTGCCTTTATGAAAGAATCTTCCAGCATGGCAAATGAATCT
This sequence comes from Nicotiana glauca, assembly GCA_026770625.1. Taxonomy (NCBI): domain Eukaryota; kingdom Viridiplantae; phylum Streptophyta; class Magnoliopsida; order Solanales; family Solanaceae; genus Nicotiana; species Nicotiana glauca. The sequence goes on along the minus strand of MU782329.1, from coordinate 14,745 downwards.
ATAGAGTTAGGAGCTAGGTTGTGATACCATATCATGACCCTTTTCGAGAGTGTTTCCCCAAACTTCTTCAGCAGGACGAATTCGATCTTATCGACTCTCATGTCTTTGCCCTTCACTACACACGTGCAAGCAGTGACGTGCTCGTTGGGGTCCGAGGTTCCGTTATACTTCAGAAGGTCGGGAATTCTGAACTTCTTTGGAATGGGCTTCGGAGCAGCTTCCTGCGGGAATGGCTTTTGTAAAAACTTCTTCGAATCTACACCCTTCAGGACCAGGGGTGAGCCCGAAATTTGGTTGACCATAGAATTGTGGGTCTCTACCTTTTAATCGTTGGCCTCTATCTTTTTCTCGCTCGACTCGATCCTCTTTGTGCGGGCCTCGAGCATCTTTATGAGGGCAGGGTCGGCTGCCGACCCGTTATAACTTGATCTTTCCGGTACCCGCTCGACTGGGGAAGCCATTTCCGGTGCTACTGTGCTGGGAGTTTTCTGGTGATTTTGCAGTTGATCAATCGTCAACTGTTGTGTCTGTAACATTTCAAAAATAACGTGAAGGCTAACCTTTTGTTCTTCCCTAGCCGGGGTTTTTTGAGCTTTTTGTTGGTCTCCTTGGTGTACGCTCCTGTTAGTGCGGGAGCTTATATCGGCATGTCGGGTATCGCGTGAGACCGCATCTGCGGGGATCGGCTCTGGCGCGCCTTCAGGGTTTTGTGGTGGTGCGCCAATACCTGGAACGGCTACGCCACTCTCTCCGTGGTTCTCAATACCATTATTTTCACATCCATTTACTGAGTTAGACATTTTGACCCGAAATTGAAGATCTTAGACAAGAAAAAGTGTGAATGATAACTTGCGTTATGGAGAACCAGCAAGAAAATAATCACTATTATTTTTAGCCCCACGTTAGTAGGGGTGTTCGAAACCGAAAACCGAACCGAACCGAAGCTTAATGGCTTACTGGTAACGGCTTAATGGCTCAACGGACGGGGAACGTAATGAATTTTTTTTATTAACGACTTATCGGTTTGGGGGCGGATTATTCAATTTTCTTAACGGATAATCCGTTAATCCGTTAAGAATATATATATATATATATATATATATATATATATATATATATATAATTTATTTTTATTTATATATATTAAATATAAAAAAACAAAAACCCTTGAACTTTAATAATAAAAAATAAACTCGTCTCTGTTCTGTCTCTATAGTCTATAGTCTATCTATTCTCTAAGACTAAAACTAACGCATTCCTAATTCCTAAATAATCAAAAGACAAAATCATAGTTGAAATGTGAATTGTAACAAAAAGGATAGAAATTAGTATAAGATAAGTAGGCTTTCCTTGTTTGACATATATAAATATATATATACATACACACACACTCTACTAAAAGTTATTAAGAAAGGCAAAAGCTAGGAAGTGGGAAATCCAGGAAGAATTTCAGCCAGTGAAGAATGTTTCTCTACCATAGACAAAAAGGAGGAAGACGTAGCTGTAATGATAGCTCCAAGTAACTCACCAGTAGCAAGAACTCATCCCAAGAAAACAATTTCAAATCAAAAGTTCCAACCATGTCTTTCTATTCCTGTGTGACCTTACCAAAGCTTACAAGAGCTACAATAGGAGTTTCAACCTTTTAGAAGTAAGTTGCTTTGAAGTGAACCAAAAGATGAAAACTGATGGATAAAAATTTGAGATTTGAATGACTTCGGTATGGCAGTACTTGGTTGAGGATAATTTCGATTTGTGAATATGTATGCTAGGCCGATAAACCGTCCGATAAGAGCTAAACCGGTACCAATCCGCCCAATATCTTATCGGGTGGCTAACAAATTAATACATTTAAAACCCGATAACTGTTAAGCCAAACCGTTAAGAGTAAATAACCGCCAAATCCACCCGATAAGCAGCCCTGCACGGTGGGCGCCAAACTATTTACCTTGAAAATGATAATTACAATTAGATTTGATTTTACGGTTCTAAAAATACGTGATCCATTTTATGCTAATTGTTTAGGCAATAGATTCTAAGTGAAATACTTGGAGACTAGATAAGATCTTGAAAACAAGGTGGTAACCAAACCGAATGGATGATAATCGGGGCCTCAAGCTCGCTTATTCGAGGCCTTGAGGTCGAATCTGATATCTTGCCGAGGGTAGTTGTTGATACCCAAATTTTTTCTATATATTTTAAATATGCATAAATACCTTCAAAATAGCATATATATATTCATATATAAACATGCACAAGGTTTTATAATTTTTCCCATAATTTTAAGGGTTTAAATTGATTTATTTTCTTCCCTTTTATTCATAAAATCCTCAATAATTACTTACCAAATTATTTTTATGAAAATTTATTCATTTAATCTCTATACTTATGCCAAAATATGGTTAATATATTTTTCGTGCATTTTTATAATTATATTTGGTAATTTTCAAGCTAAATTGTATATAATTGCAATGTTAGCCCATTTTAATTTATAATTATATTTTATACGTGTAAAATTGGCCACTATATTTTTAAAATTATAATTATACATTTTAATCATTTTGGTATAGAAAATTTATTTTCAGAAAACTATTTGTTATTTATTAAAATTAAAATAGCAAAAATTGGCTATTTAAATCATAGCCAGATTTGACTTTCAATTTTAGCTTAATTGAACCCAATCCCAGCCCAATCTCCTATTAAATAACCCGACAAAGGCCCCAAACACTTCCTACCCGACCCAAAGCCCATCAGATCCTGGTCGTTGATCTAAAAGATCAACGACCCTCATTTGTTCTTTCCTTTTTAATTCATACAACCTCCCAACCCTAAATCATTTCCAAACCACCGCCTCCTTTGAATTATCTGGTCTTCTCTCAATCTAACCCTAGCCTTCTCCAACCACCGCCTCCCTCTCCGACCATCTCCGGCGACCACCTTTCAACCCCAAGCCTCCAATGGTTTCCCCCTCGCCTTGCTTATCATATCCGAGGCCTTCAAGGGCCCTAGGCCATGCCGACTTATATCTTGGGTTGCTGTTTTGGTTGTTCATGGCTTCTCCGGTGTGATTTTGGACAAAATTACACCATATTTGTCACGATCTTTGAAGTTTATAGCGGGTTCTTCCGTTCTATCTGGGTTTCCTTTGAAACCCTGACTTTTGTTTGAATCTCTTAGATCTGTGCTATTTTTAAAGATTCAAGTTTGTTTCTTTCTATGTTCTACATTGTTCTCGAACCTCTCTTTAAAAATCATCAAGCCGTTTTTACTTTTTTTAAAGTTAGGGTTTCTCAGAGTTTCTTCTACACTTGTTTAAACTGATCTTTCTTTATGTTTAAACCCCTTTCTCTGCTTATCTTGACAGATTCTATGTTCTTACTGCTATTTAACTCGCATATGTTAAAAAGCCCTAATTTTTAAGGTCTTCTTTGTCTTGGTTCTGTGTTAGCCTAACTATTTGATTCTTGTTAAGATTTTGTGGTTACCATGCTTCGAATAGGTTTTATTGAGTCCTTAACCTACCTATATCACCTCTATGTGATTGTATTCATCTTGAGTGTTCATCTTTTACCTCTTTCTATCGATATTGCTGGTCTTGCCTGTTGGTACGTCTATTTGATCTTCTCCATTTATATGTTGAAGTATAGAATTATGACTCCCTCTTGAATGATTCTGATTTCCTTAATTGATGTCTGATTGAAAATTTTCTTTTAAAACCCTAAAGTTCTACCTTGTCTGTTTAAATTGACTGATTTCATTACCTTATTTGTCATGGTGCTTTATTTTACTGAGTCATTTCCTTAATTGAGGTTTTCTGAAGTTAGTCCTAATTGTCTACCATATGCTTATTGAACTTTGATTCTTTCGTTATTAGTCCTGTACTGATTTTCTTTTTCTTGTGTCACGACCCCAACCCGGTCATGATGGCGCCCATCACACTACTAGGCAAGCCCGATCATTTATAACAATAACTCCACTAATTAAACAGATGAAGATAAATGCTATTTAAGTCAAGGCCTAAAATACTAATAATAATGCGGAACAAAAATCTGGCAAATGATAATACAGCCCAACATGGACTTGGTGTCACGAATATGAGCCTCTAAAATACAGAGTAACATCCTACTACAAAGTCTGTCTAAAAGCTGATAATGTGGAAATAAAAGGATAGGGATAGAAGGGAGAATCAACGGCTGCGAACGCCTTGCAACTACCTCAAATACTCCCGAAATAAGAACTCTGGAAAGCTGGTCAAAGCTCACTCAGCCTGTGAATGCCCTGGATCTGCACACAAGGTGCAGGGAGTAAAGTGAGTACTCCGACCCAGTGAGTAATAAACATAACTACAGTCTGAAAGTAAGAAAACGCAAAAAATGTACAAAGTAATCTATATCTAGCAGTTTAGATCAATATCAGTGAAACGGTAACCAACAAGTAATACAGTCAATAAATAATGCATGAAAAGATGCAACACATATAACGGTACACTCTAGTACCCGCTGCGGCGTGCAGCCCGCTCCACTTATTTAACGTCGACGGCGCTCACTGGGGGTGTACACAGACTTCGGAGGGGCTCCTACAGCCCAAGCGCAATATCAGCCATATTGTGGCATCAAACAGGCTCTCGGCCTCAATATCAATATATATCATCGCTGCGACGTGTAACCCGATCCATATCAAAGGGAAACATCCTCACTATCGGGTCCCCGACCCATATCAGTCAAATAAGTTCACAGCCAATCGGGCATGACATATTATAGGGATCTCAGCCCTCATATCCTTTTTCCATTTAATATTCATGTGTAAACACATTTATTATATTGTTTTTAACAGTTGAAAGCATGTCTGAGAGTATATGTTATGCACACAAGTGAGGAAAAACACATAAGGATCCCCTAAGCATTCTACAGGTCAGCACAAGGCCCCAAACACGGCAATAAGCCCAATTCACAGTGATAAAGTATGCGTCTCAATCGCCAATATAATAGAAATTAACACTCGGGATGGACCAAGTCTCAATCCCCAACAGTAAACGACCCCGCACTCATCGTGGAATGCGTCATATAGCGTTACGATGTGAAAGTCCGGGGTTTTAAACCCTCAGAGTAGCATTTACATCAATTACTCACCTGTAGCCGGCCAATGACTAGCTCGCAATGCCCTTTCCTCTCGAATCGACCTTCTCGCGCGTCGAATCTTGCCAAAACCACAAGAATACATTACAATGGGCTAAGGGGATATAACCCAATCGAAAAGACTCGAAAAATATCGAAAATCACGAAATTTGCAAAATCCGAGCCCCGGGCCCACTCCTCGAAATCCAGAAAATTTTACATCAATACGATCCTTATCTCTCCACAAGTCTATACATATCAAGTTCACAAGAATCGGAGTCCATTTGACCCCTCAAATCACAAGTTTAAACTCTCTTAAGTTTCCAAGACCTAACCTCCATTTTTAACCTTTAATTCCTTGGGTTTTCAGTGTTAATCCATGTTTATACACTATAATATCATCACTTAAGTCCAAGAATCCATACTTGATGATAGCCCTTGAAACTCTCTTCAAAAATCGCCCAAAACCCTCTTAGTTCGAAGTCCAAAATGTTTGTTCTTTCAAAATTCGCAAAGAAGACTTAATTTAATATCTGTCCAGGCCTTTTCGCTTCTGCGGCCCAAAATGTTGCTCCTGCGGTTACTGCTTCTGCGGTTCTTCCACCGCTTCTGCGATTTTTCCTCAAGTCACACGGGCCGCTTCTGCGGTCGAAAGCCGCACCTGCGATTATCGCTTTTGCGGAAACCCTTCTGCTTCTGCGGAATTGCCAAGGCCTCCTAAAACTGCTTCTGCAATCTACCCCACCGCATCTGCGGAACCGCTTCTGCGGTCCCTTTTTCACAGATGCAAAACAGCAGTCATAATTCATGCAACAACGCCAAAACTCTCCGTTTAACCACCCGAACTCACCCCGATGCCCCTGGGACCTCAACCAAAAGCACAAATATGATCTATTACCTTATTCAAACTTTCTCGAATCATCAAATCACTATCATTAACATCAAAATCCTCAAATTTCACCAAATCATAGCCTAAGTTTATCAAATTCTTCCGAAACTCACATTCGATCAAAAACCCGACCTAACCACCTCCGATTCAACTGAAATTTTGCGCACACATAAAAAATCACCTAACGAAGCTACTGCAACTCTCATAATTTCATTCTGACCCTCAGGTCAAAATCTCACCTATCAACCGGATATCGCCAAAATGCTAACTTCGCCAATTCAAGCCTAATTCTACACCGAACCTCCAAAATTTCCTTCTGATTGCGCTCCTAATTCTCGAATCATCCCCCGAAGCTAACCGAATCATCAAAAATTATATCCGAGTTCTCTAACTCATAAGTCAACTTCCGGTTTACTTTTCCAAACCAACCTCCCCTTAAAGAGACTAATTGCCCATTTTCCTACCAAATCCAATCCGAATTAACTCAAACTCATCCAACATACATAATAAATCATGAAGGAGCAATAAACAGGGAAAACGGGATGGAAACACATGAGACGACGGGTCGGGTCGTCACATCTTGCCTTATATGTTGTTGTTTCTTACCGTTTGAATTAACTCTCTTAATTTAAAGGAGTACTTCCTTGATTTTCTAATTGATTGTATCTGAGTTCCTCAATTATTATGCTACTATAATTCTTACCTTATTTACTATAAATACTATAGTCTTTCATTAGCACAACACATGAACACTTGAGTTCAAAAACTATCTTTTATACTTTAAAACCTCTGCTCTCTTTTGTGCTATTTGCTTTTGTTAGCCGGCTACAAGCCAAGGCTAACCATTTGTAGTCTCTTGTTCTTTTCATTCTGGTTACTATCCTCTTCACTATGTCCTAGTTTCAATTCAAAGTTCCAACAACAACATGGTTCTCTTATTGTTTCAGTTCTTCTTGTTTTTGGTTTGCTTTTATTTGTGGTTCTATTGTGAAACCTGTAGTTAAAAATACATTACTAGCATGTTATTATGTCTTCCCCTTCCTTTGGATCAGTATATTCCCTTTATGTGTGTTTCTAGCATGTCTTACCAATTGTCTCTTACTTGTTGTATACTTATCATGCTATATCCCATAAATCCCAAATCCTTATCACCCCTCTATATGGTTATGTTCTTCATGACTGGTTTTGTGACTATGTCAGTATTAGCTATTTCTGAGCATGTCTAAATCAGTCCTAGACCTTTGGTGGGTTCTGTGTTTGCAACCAAATGTTATATGCATCCCAAACCCCTTGACCCCTGTGTGTGATTACTGAATTTACTTGGTTCTGTGAACTAGCTGTGTTTGGACTCTGTTAACTACTCCAATCTCTTTTTCAAACAATCTATACTGAATTGCTTTCAAGAAAGGCTTTTGTTAATTACAGTTTCTTACTAAAACCTTTTCAACTTATGTCCTATCACTTCTCACTCTACTCTTAGTCAATAAGTTCTGCCCCTCTAGTATGTGTACTACCTTGGGATTCTTTGAGAACCCTATGAACTATGGCATGCTAAGGCTGGCCCTTCCATACTACACTTGTTTAATTCTTGGTTACTAAGTCTAGGTGTAAGCACTGCCCGGTATCCTTGAGATCCTTAGTGAACTTTGATGCACCTAGACTATGATTTTGTCTATAGAACTAAGGCATACGAGACCATTGAGGCTTTGGAAAATCTGGGCTAATTGAAGGCTCCCTATAGAATAGCTTCTTGATTTTCTATTTCTATTTATGTAATTCATTCATTGGCCTGTAATAATTTATAAACAGATAATGGGGTACTTGTCACACCTCTTTTTTACGGCGTTACACCCCGCGAAGGGTATAAAAATAAAAAAGAGTTTTTCCAATTAAAGGACGGTCGGAACGGGATTAGTTATTTAAAAGTTTCAGAGTCGCCACTTGAGAATATAATGGTGTCTCAAGTCACCGAATTAATCCCGAACCGAGGAA
>MU782328.1:4771-17513 GCA_026770625.1 Nicotiana glauca | reverse complement strand
CTTGCTATTTGTTTTGGTTGTCGAAATTAGTATTTTGTCCTTTAAACCCCATATATGCCTTACTCCTTTTCTTCCCTTTTAGGATTAGAAGTCCTAATACCCCGGGACTGATAGATTGGGACGGGTACTAGCATGCAATAAGTAAACGAGACTAATCGCATTTAAATAACCTTTACGGGACGGGAAGGGTAGAATATGGAGATGATGACCGGTGCGTTAATATCTTGTGTGACCCCTCTTTTGAGGAGTGATTGATGGGTATTGCATTGATGTGATCCATATCGTATTTAAATCTAGGACCCCTTTCCTTTTCTTTATTTTGTATAATGTTTTCTTAAATTTATGTTCCCTACCAATTAATCCTTCTCTCTTTTTTTAAAATCATTTATGTCATTTTTTTTCCTAAAACTTTCAAACTTATTTGTATCTACTATGTGCAAACCTTACGTGTTCCCTTCCTTTTAAAGTCACAATTAAAGCATGGCCGGGAACCACACTAGTGGATCTTGAGGGGTGCCTAACACCTTCCCCTCGAGATAATCTCAAGCCCTTACCCGAACTCTGGTTTTTCTTTCAAAATCGCTTCTTTTCTTTAAAGTGTCCTAATGCACTATAATCAGTAGTGGCGACTCTTCAAATTCTATAACCCGATACCTCAAAAGGGAATGAGAGTTGTTTTGTTCATAATATCGTAAACCCGATTTCGCCTTAGAAAAAGGGGGCGTCGACATTGGTGAAATCATTCCAACTAACAAACTGGTCTGGAAGATACTGAATGTTCTACCAGGTTCCTAGGAGAGCAAGATTAATGTTATCACTGAAGCCAAAGACCTGCAGAAGTTGACTATTGACGAGCTTATTGGAAATCTCAAAACACATGAGATGAAGAGAAAGAAGGATCTTGAAAGAAGAGAGACCAATAAGGAGAGAAACCTGGTTCTCAAAGCTCCCCTCACTGACTCCAGTAGTGATGAATCTGAAATGACATATCTCACTTGAAGATTTCAAAAGATGATTCGTAAAAATGGTGGGATTCCAAAGAAAGAAAGTTCCAGCAGGAATTTCAAAGGAAATGATTGCTGTCATAAGTGTGGAAAGCCTGGACACTTTATTAAAGAATGCCCTCTTCATAAGAAGGATCATTACAAAACCAACACTGATAAGGCAGCTAAGAGGAACCTGGTCCCTGACAGGAAATTCAAAAGAAGAGATGTTGCTGACAACATGGTGAAGCAAGCTTTGGCTGATTGGGGAGATTCCTCCAGTGAATCTGAAGGTGAGGGCGACCAAGTAGATGCATCTATGATAGTTGTTGACAATGAATATGAGTCAATATTTGCACTCATGATTAAATCTGATGATGACGAGGACAAGGAGGAAGATGAGGTAAGTTTTATTGATGTTCAAAGAAATTTAAAAACTTACTCTAAGAAAAAAAATTGAAGTCCTTAGCAAATGTGTTGATTGATGCTATCACAGCCTTATTAATAGAAAAATTCTTTAGTAGAAGAAGTTGGTGACATAGAACAAGAGAGGGATGAGATGGTAGTTTCCATTGTAGACTTGAAGGAACAAGTGAAAGAAGTAATTAGACAACATAACTTGTTGAAACAACAAACAAAAAATGGATAGACAATAATAAGCGTAAAGAAGTGTCTAGTGAGGCTCAACTTGAGCTTGAGAGTGAGCTTAAGAAAGTTAAAACAAGTCTTATTGCTGAGCTTGAAAAAAATAGACAACTTTAGGAGGATTTAAAAAGGGCTAAAAATGATCTTGATAAGTCACTTAAATAGACCCGGTCCTCTGATGTAATAACGTCTATGTACAGGAGTAATGGTGGAAACAGGCAAGGAATCGGGTTTCAAAAGGCTAAAACCTCCTATAATCCCCATAGCAAGTATGTAACTGTGGCTGATACTAGGTTGTTTACTCACTGTCGTCAAACTGATCATTACAAGGACTCTTGTAAAGTTAAAATTCAGTTTCTACGGAAAAATAAAGTTTTTGTTGAAAAGAAGCATACTGTTGAGGAACCTAGTCCTCTGAGAGGAAAATATATGTTGCCTGCATGGGCAAAAAGAAGTGTGATCCGCCCATTCTATCTTTGTAAGGGACCCAGGCTGGCTTGGGTTCCTAAGTGTAATAAGTGATTTCATGTGCAGGCTGGAGTGAGAGGTAGCAATCAAAAAATGATATATGGATAGTGGATGCTCTAAGCATATTGCTGGAAGAATGGATGATTTCCTCTCACTCTAGGCCTTCCAAGGTGGGAGTATATTTTTATGAAATGGCAAGAAGGGCTATATTCTTGGTGTTGGAAAAATTGACAAAACATTTTCGCATGCCAATTGAAAATGTGTACCGTGTGAATGACTTGAACTATAGCTTCTTGAGTGTGTCTCAAATCAGTGATAAGGAAAAATGAAGTGAAGTTCTTGTCCAAATATTGCATTGTCACCAATCACAACACTGGCGAAGTGGTGTTGATATCCAAAAGTTTCAAGAACATCTATGTTGCAGACCTTGATTCACTTAATGGTGGTGATCTAACATGAAGTGTCATTGATGATGATATTTAGTTATGGCATTGATGACTAGGGCATGTGAGTTTTTATTTACCGAACAAGTTGGTTATGGAGGACCTAGTTCATGGTATGAAGCAGTTAATACTTCCCACTACTTGATTAACAAGTGCATGACCAGGTCCCTTCTCGAGAAGTCTCTCTATGAACTGCTCAATGGGAGAAAACTCAAGATGACTTACCCGAGAGCCTTTGGCTACAAAATGCTTTGTTCTCAACAATGGTGGCAAAGGGTCACATAACAAAGAAGATGAAGATGGAGAATTCACAAATACTCCCGGTGAAGCTATACATATTGCAAATGAAAAGACTGATTTGATGTGTCAAGTCAAGCAGAGCAATGTAGAAGATACACAGAATCTTCAAAAGGCACAAAGGGACCTGGTCCCTCGATGATTGACTATGCTAAGAAGGAAAGGTACAATGCTAAAAAAGTATTTTTTGGAGACATATAACTTAAAGCTATATTGTTACAGGTATACACATATGGCAGTTTCAGGGCAAAACAAGTAAGAATGACATTGCACTTCTAGAAGTCTTTGCTTATATTTTAAAAAACAGTCAACGAACCTGGTTTCTGCGACTCAGGTTAGTAGTCTTTCAAATACTTATATGCCTTTTTAAGCTACTAAAGTGTCATGTCTTTAATTTATTCCGGCCTTTCTCCTACCTATCCCCTGATTTTTGAAGTCCAAAATGTTAAACCTCTTCTGAACTGACCCGTAGCCCAAAAAAAAAATCACTTCTCTACCTTACACCTAGCCAAAATCGATTATTTTCTTTAAAACCAAAATCAACCTTATATCAAAAAGAATCTTTCTCTCCAAATATGCCATAAGTGAACCCAACTATGTCACTTTACAAAATCCTAACTCCATCTGAATCAAAACCCCAAGAAGTCTTTGGTAGATTTTGATGGAAGTTTAACTGAAAGGGAATAAGATATATCTAATATTCTAGAGCATGAGGCTAAAATTGTTGCTGGATTTGTGGAAGTCTTGAAGGATGGAGAAATGGTAGTGTAAGTGAGGAACCTGATTCCTTACAGAAGCAAAAGGTTGAGTTATCATGTTTGGAGAGGTAGAAGACTCTGAAGTCTCAAAAAGTGTTGTTAGGCAGAGTGTTGACTCTAATATTGCTGAAAAATAGAGGAACTTCTTGGCATTGTTGAGTTCCAAAAATAGAATCACCTTTTTGTTTCTCAAAGTCCTAACGTTTATAAAGAAGAAGTAAAAACTTCTATGTTTTATGTGATACTCTGATGCTATATGTGCATGAGACTGAGTTTGTTCTTGATGAGAAGAAGCTTAGGAGATTCTTGGTGATCTGATTGATGGTTCAGCCTACTCAGATAGGTTGAAAACCAGGTCCTCGTGGACCCTTGGCAGAATAGAATGCTAAGTTGAAGGGTGAGAATGAAAGATTGAGGAAACAAATGGAGGAAATGAGAGATAAAATGATCATTAATCAGAGGAGAGCGAATGAACGAATGGACAAGCTCATCAAGGCCTTAGCCCATTCCTCCTGCTCAGTGATCCATGTCTTTCACTCCTTCTAAATTCCCTTGAATTCTTATCTTCTTTTGATTCCTATGTTTGATGACACTAGTACTTTAGTTGTTTAAATTGTCATATTATATATTGTTGAAACTACTGTGATTTTATTATAATTACTCTACTATGGGAAATCACTCTATTTTGTGCAATGACATTCACTTGTTGTTCTTGTTATTGTTTATGTTGTGTTCCCAAGTGGCATGAGTTAATGTTTCTAAACATTTTTTGGATGTGCTTCTTTTGTTATTCTTTTTAGTGATGCCAAAATAGGGAAGTTATATAAGTGTCAACGTGGGAAGGAACATAATTGAATTGATATATTGTGTTGTGCATGAAAGATAGCTTTGCTTCGTAGGGGGAACGTTGCTAATAATATGTTGATTATAGGTCTGATCCGCAAGGAAACATGTGAGGAATATGGTTCTCAAGGGGAATATTAATTTTGGGTTTATCATCATAAAAAAGGAGGAAATTGCTCTAAGTTACGCTATGTCATATTTTGATAATGACAAACGTTCTCAAGGAACTGGGTACGGACTGGATGCAATCAATACATGTAAGGAATCTGATTCACTAGGGGAATATTAATTCTCGGTTTGTCATCATCAAAAAGGAGGAATTGATAAGTTATGGTATTTTGAGTTTTGATGATTTGCTAAACAGTCTTGAGGAACCAGTTGTGATCAGTTCCTTAGGTTGGTTCTTAGGGGTGGTATGGCTGATTCGAATGGGGAACAATGTGGAGATCCGGTTCTAGGGGGAATATCAATTCTAAGTTTGTCATCATCAAAATGGGGGAATTTGAAAGGTTATAAAGTACTTTGGGCATACGTACTTTTCTTTGTGTTTTAATTATCTAACAAACTTACCATCCAGAACCAAATAAGGAACCCGTTATACATTTACAAGACCTTAAGATCACACAGTTCCAGGGAGGGATCCAGCATGGGTTATAACTCAACTCTTCAGATTGGAAGGAACAACCGAGGGAACAGATCCTTACCAGTTCCCGAGGAGACTGTATGAAGTCAACTTTCTAGTTAGAAAGTTGCTGCCTGCACGCACTACTTTACAGGAATAATGCAGCAGTAACCTTTATGTGCAAGGCTTTTTACCTACCTTGCTTACATCATTGTAAGTGATGTCACACATGTATAAATACAATAGGAAGGTAAAACAACTTACTTCATGAGAGAACAAGATAAGGTATCAGATACAATTAAGTTCCCTTACATTCAGAATAACTAGTCAAATGTCTGGTTCAATTCTCAATGAAATTAGATAAGGAAAAAATCAAGGGACCAAATAGGGATTAGTTACCCTCATCGTTGTACAATCAACTCTACAACTGTAAAAGCTGTTACACCATACCGTCTGGCAGGCTGTTGCACTGTACCATCTGGCATCAGTACAACAGCACAACTGTAGCTTGGTAAGGCCAAAGTAAAGGGCACTTTATTGCATCATCCTTGATACATCACACACATATATTATAAAGGGATTTTATCTCTCTAACACTTGCAAAATAAAAAGAAAATATTCTCTCTAAAGCTAGTCACAATCTCTCTCAAGAATAAAGCTGTTGCAACCTAAAGGACCAGATCCAAAGATTGAAGATATCTTAAATCCTTAGGTTTATTGAGTCTTTGTTATTTGTTCTTTATTTGTAACTCCTAATTATCTTAGTTAGAAGCATTGTGTAGGAAACCCTTTATAAATCATAAACCCTTGAGTTTGTGTCTTGGCTGGAGTTAGTCGAGTTGTAAAGTCTTTGTAATAGAGTTATTACAAACTGGCTTGTAATAGTGTTGTTACAAGTTAGTGACTGATTAAGTCTTTGTAATAAAGTTATTACAAAGTGGCTTGTAATATAGTTACAAGTTAGTGAGGGATCAAGAGGTTAATTCCTAGGTTACAATAGGTTGTACTCTAAATATTGCTCAGTAGTGAAGTTGAAATCCTACAAGGGTAGGTAGTGTTTTTTAATCCCGTTGAGTTGGGAGTTTTCCACGTAAAATTTCTCTATGTTCATTATTTACTGCCGATTTACTGTGGGAACAAATAGAGAACCTGATTCCCTATATTTACAGTTTGTTGCTTACAGTGGGAACTGATAGGGAACCCGGTTCTTTGGATAGTTTGGTGGACGCTTAGTTTCTATCAGTAACTATCTCATACATACATCTTATGTGGTATATATGACAGGTGAATGTGCCCATATTCACCTTGATATTTTCAGCATTCATGGGATTCAATCCCAATTTTAGTTGGTATATTAATTAATAAGAACAAGCAACATAAAAGAATTCATAAAGAAATTTCTAGTTCTTTAATATTTACCCATGTGAATTCTCTTTTATTATTGCACATCATACTTAAATTAACATAGCTAAACCAATTATACCAACTGAATAAATTATCATTATTGATAAACTTCAGGTTTGCACCATGCGTGTGCAATTATCAATAAACTCTAAATTTATTATGATATGAGTTTTTATATCCATAAACATCCATTTTATTATGGTATTCTTTTATTTGTGTAGTACAAACTGAAGAATAAAGTGGGTAATTTTTCACATACATATTACCTCGCTGCAAGTTGTAGTAATAGAAGATATTGAATATTTCCTTTATTTAAGTCTCAATATAACCAACCGCTTTCGCGAATAACTTAAAAACTCAATTAAGTCTCTTTGAAAGTTACTACAACATAATGCCTTATTAGTTATCAATTTTATTTCTCCAAAATAGTGATAATTGACTCTTCCGGAACTCTCAATTAATTTTGTACTACCACATATTCATCAACATCCATATGGTCATATATATCTTTCCAGAAGAAATTTATACCATTATGGTCATGGTCAAAATTATATGCAAGATATGTTTTTTGCATTATTATTGTCCTTTAATAATCACATTGCCAAAATATTTTGGCGAGCAATAGGTATGTGACCAATGACCATTCATGCCATAATAATGACATTATTTTCTTATATCATCTCAAACCACCTTCTAGAGGTGAGTATGTATATTCACTACCACTAGCACGTTCATATTTTTTCAAGAATGAATATATATTCATAAATAAGATGTTGTCACATTCACATCATGAATGGACCATAATCATCTATATGTGCTTCATAAAATCTCATGTCAAATTGATGACAAATATTACTTTCACTGTGATGACCCGGCCCATCATCTCATGAGTTACTACCCCGTTCTTCCCATTTTCTACTTCTATATGCTTCATTTTCCGTGTCATATGTAGTCGAGTTGAATTGGAGTGGTCTTGATAGGAAATGAGACACTTAGTCTCTTTAAGGAAGACTTAGTTTGGAAAAAGTCAACCAGAAGTTGACTTATGTATTAGAGGGCTCGAATGTTAATTCCGATGGTTCGGTTAGTTCCGGTAGGTGATTTTTGACTTAGGAGCGTGATTGTATGTGGTTTTGGAGGTCCGGTGTAGAATTAGGCTTGAATTGGCGAAGTTAGTATTTTGGCGATTTCCGATTGATGGGTGAGATTTTGATCCGGGAGTCGGAATGGAATTCTGAGAGTTTTTGTAGCTTCGTTAGGTGATTTGGGATGTGTGTGCAAAATTTCAGGTCATTCAGACGAGGTTTGGTAGAATTTTTTTATCAAAAATGTATTTTTAGAGTTTTCGAAATTTTTAAGGTTGAATCCGATGAAAAATTTGTGTTTTGATATTATTTTGAGCCTTCTAAAGATTGGAACAAGTTCGAATAATATTTTATAATTGGTTGATGTATTTTGTTGAGGTCCCGAGGGCCTCGGGTGTATTTCGGAAGGTTAACAGATCGATTTAGGCACGAAAAATAAAGCCGCATTTTTTTCACGGCACTGTGAATAGTAGTTTTGAACAGTGCCCATGAACAGTGCCCCGTAACAGTATCCGTGAATAGTACTGTAAATAGTACCCCGTGAACAGTAACACGGGTGAACAGTGCACACGAAAATTTCTGGACAGATTTTTTCTCAAGTTTTGAAAATGGGACGAACCCATTTTCCATTTTCACCGATTTGGAGCTCGGATAAGGCGATTCTTCGGGATATTTTTGGAGAGAATAACAGGGTAAGTGTTCTTAACTCAATTTTGGTTATATTCGAATCTATTGCAAGTTTTGGCATTAAATCTGTGAATTTAGCGGGAAAAGCTTAGAAACCCTCTCGAATAGATTCATGGATTTGAGGGTCGAAATGATATGGGAATTGGATAATTTTGGTATGGTTAGACTCGTGGGGAGATAAGGAATCCGTTGATGTAAAAATTTCTGAATTTCGAGACGTGGTCTCGAGGCTCGGGTTTTGTCAATTTCGTAAATTTTGATAGTTTTCGATTGGGTATTGTCTCCTTAGCATAATGTGACATATTCGTTGTGATTTTGGCCAGATTCGATGCACGAGGAGACCAATTTGAGAGGCAAGGACATAGCGAGCTAGAGTTTTGGCCAACTTGAGGTGAGTAACAATTTTAAATGATGTCCTGAGGGTTTGAAACCCCGAATTTGCACAACGTAGTGCTATACTAAGTTAAGATACACGCTGTGTGACGAGCGTGAGGTTCAATGCTATGGGAATTGTGACTTGGTCCATCTCGAATGATATTTTTACTATATTTTTGATTGATACATATACTTTATTATTGTGAATTGGGCTTGTTGCCATGCTTGGGGCCTTGTGCCGACCTGTAGAACCCTTAGGGGATTTTTGACTGGTTTTTCCTCACTTATTTGCAAAAATTTATATCCTCAGTCACATTTCCAATTGCTTAAAAATGATATGAACCAGATTTTTGAAATGTTAATCATAAATAGAAAGAAATATGAGGGCTGAGATCCCAACCATACATTATGCCCGAGAGGCTGTGATTTTAAATGAGGGGTTGATGACCCAATAGTGAGGATATTTTATATGATATAGATCGAGCTGCGCGTCGCAGTAAATGTATATTTTATATGATATGGATCGGGCTGCGCGCCGCAGCAAATGTATATTTTATATGATATGGACCGGGCTGCGCGCCGCAACAAATGTATATTTTATATGATATGGATCGGGCTGCGCGCCGCAGTAAATATATATTTCATATGATATGGATTGGGTTGCACGCCGCAGCAAATGTATATTTTATATATTGGATCGGGCTGCACGCCGCAGCAAATACATATATTGGATCGGGTTGCACGCCGCAGTAATTACTTATATGGATCGGGCTGCACACCGCAGTAATATAGCGCTTGGGCTGAAGGAGCCCCTCTGGAGTCTGCACACCCCAATGAGCGCAGTCGACTATTATTATTATGGATCGGGTTGTACGCCACATCGATATACGGATCGGTTTGACGCCGCAACGGTACATATTTTTATTGATTTGGTTGTTGAGAAAAGTATATGAATTGGGAACTGAGGATAAGAACAAATAAACAAATTGAAATGCTCGTGGAGCGAATTCATAATGATGATACATGCTTTTACCTGGGCTAAGGAATTACACATGATTTCCTCATTTACTGCTGTTTAAGTGATTTACTGTTTTGATTTAGAACTACTTAGTGCCTTTACGTGATTTCATACTGTCAGCCATTATTTATTGTTATTACTCATTGGGTCAGAGTACTCACATTACTCCCTGCACCATGTGTGGAGGTATAGGTATTCCTGTGGCATAGAGCGAGCTTTCCTGCCGTTCAGTTTTCCATCGGAGTTATCGAGGTAGCTGCATGGCGTTCGCAGACCCGATTTCTCCTGCTATCACTACTTATTTATTTCGCATTTTAGACATATTTCTATATTAGATTGTTAAAACCTTTTATTAGAGGCTCAGACTTGTGACACCGGATCAGTGGGCTGTTTTACAGAGATTTTTCATGTTTATGATTTTTCGCACATTTCATCTGTTAAATTTATACTTCTATTTATATTAAATGGGTGTTAAATCCCGAAAATTGGTATCGAATTATAAAGAAAAAGATTGTGAGATGTTAATTGGTCGGGCTTGCCTAGCATTGTATTGGGCGCCATCACGGTCGGGGGTTAGGGTCGTGACATTCACAAAGTGAAGGATTATTATGAGAATCTCAAACTTATATGCAAGATATGTTTCTTGCATTATTATTGTCCTTTAATAATCACATTACCAAAATATTTTGGAGTGCAATATATATGTGACCAATGACCATTCATGCCATAATAATGATATTATTTTCTTATATCATCTCAAATCTCCTTTTAGAGGTGAGTGTGGTATATTCACTACCACCAACACATTCATATTCTTCCAAAAATGAATATATATTCATAAACGAGATGTTGTCACATTCACATCATGAATGTACCATAATCATCTATATGCGCTTCATAAAATCTCATGTCAAATTGATGGCAAATATTACTTTCACAAAGTGAATGATTATTTTGAGAATTCTTATTGTTCTCATTACCACAATGATGACGATTATAATTTCGTCTATTGCCACGTCCACATCCATTGATACATTCATGGTAATAATTTTATTTTCTTTCAGACGTATTACATATTGCTTATATTCTTTTACGGGAATGAGAATGAAGCACATTCAATAGGACGAGTTTTCAATTCTTTGCCCACGATCATACATGAATTCGATCATGACAAAGCATAAATTTTTACCACTTTGGTTTCGATCATGACAATAGACCAATTTGCTTTTTCATTTTGGTTCAAAATAAGTGTCCAGTTATGTAATCAAGAAAGAATTCAATTTGCTATTACAAAATAACCCCTATGTACATATCCCTAAAAAGTTTTCTTACTCCTCACATTAAATGTTTAATTAGGTGTAGTTTAGTCATAGTAGGTATTTATGTATAGAATTTAATATTTTCTTAATGGGCGTGCTAAAAGCAAATTGGTCACTTATTGTGAACCGGGGAAGTATTAGCTTTTAAGCACGTTTTTAGTTTGTGTAGTGTTTGGTAATGATAAAAAGTGCTTAAAAACACTTACTTTTAGGCATAAAAAGTATAAAATTAAGCCAAAAGCCAAAAGTTGGGTATTATTATCAACTTATGACTTTTGACTTTTAGCTTAAAAACTGCTTTTTATAATCTAATCTAAACACCTCTTAGACACTCACCGTAAATAGAATATAATATTTACAAACAACTTTTTTTTCTTTAAAAAAGAGAGTTGGAGGAAGAAATGGTCCAATTCCCAAAGATTACAAATACCAATAACCACTAGTCTTTAACATAGACAAGAAGCTCTACTTAACCCCCCACCTGGGCTTCGTATATTCTTGTTCTGACCATTTCCCCCCTTTCAGCCCAATGTTGCCGACGACTTTCTGACCTTCTCAAAAACCTCTGTGTTTCTCTCACATTTCTGGTCCCAATCTCTTGGTACGTATATTTAACTTTATTTAATTTACAACTTTAATTCTTTTTCCGTACAAAAACAAAAAATGCAAATTGATTTATGATAAAATCAATTTTCTGATTTCTAGGGTTTTGCATTTGGTGATTCAGATATTTATTGGAGAAGACGATGGCAGCTCCACCAGCTAGGGCTCGAGCAGATTATGATTATCTTATCAAGCTCCTCCTCATTGGCGATAGCGGTTAGTTTTACTTTTTCTTTTTTTACTCTTTTTTTTTTCTTTCTATTTTAAAAAAATTTATGTACCCATTTTGAAGCGAATGAGATTAACAAAATAATGAAGTAACAAAATGTGGAGCTTAGGGATGGGGAAAAATTGGATATTTACTTGAAATTGGAGAGATTTAGTTAAGATGTTAGAGTGAGCTTTGGGTAATATGTGGTATATAGGCACCCAATGGTGTGACCTAGTGGTCAATGAAGTTGGGTTGGGAACCTAAGGTCTCAGGTTCAAATCCTAGCGGAGACAAAAACAATAGGTGATTTTTTCCCATATGTCCGAGCCTTGGTGGATAGAGTTATATGGTACCTGTTGCTCGTGGGAGGTGGCAGGTATCCAGTGGTATTAATTGATGCGCGCATGCTGGCCCAGACACCACACTTATAAAAAAAAGTGGTATATAGTGAACAACGCACATAAAAATTGTTTGTGTGGAATAAGGTTATCTATGTATCCTATATTAGTAGAAACACTTTCTTTTCCCTTTTTCTATTACTCTGTGCTTCACATTTTATATGATTGGACACGAAGTTTAAGATATTATTTGACATATCGCTATGAATGATTATGTTAATTTGATTTATATAATTTTTTTTAATAATGAAGGTGGACGAAATGTATTTAAGTAATGATTGAAAGGTTAGTTTGATGAACAAAACATTATATATTCAAAATTTAAGTACTCTTTCGTCTTCTGATAGCATCTTAGATAACATGTTGTTACAATCTCTTAAAACATTGAAATATGGATTGGGATAGCGTTCTATGCACGTTAATACTTTCACTATACTTCCTGGATCACTTAGATCTTGATGAATGGATGTCAAACATCCATACTTGGTGCTATCCTAAGCTTGGCCAGCTTCTACCAAAATGCTTGATTTGATAAATAATTTTGTAAGGCATTGCAAGATATGGGACTTTACATTCATAAAAC
>MU782327.1:0-27657 GCA_026770625.1 Nicotiana glauca | reverse complement strand
GTTAAAAGGGGCTGGGTCCGGATGGGGCGACATTGGGCCTGGACGGGTGACGATGGTTTGGGCTGGCCAATTTTGGCCCAATTTTGGTCTTTTTATTAAGACTCACTTTCTTTTATTTACATTGTTCCTTTTCCATTTTGTTTGTTTTCACTTTTGTATTTTGCATTTTTTAGATTTCATAAAAAATGCAAAATTAAAATAAAGACCTAGTTTATTTCAAAGTTAAGCTAATTAATTCCTAAAATTGTTTAAAATCTATTTCGTGACAAATTCAACAATTAACAATTAAAAATGCAAAAGTAGACTATTTTTGTTATTTTTCATATTTTGTTTTAAAAATAACTTAATCACTAATTAATCCTAAAATATGAAATTAGATCCTAAATGCAAATGCATATTTTTATATTTTTATATAAATAAAATGCATACATAAAATGCAACCAATTAACACAAAATTCACAAAAATTGTAAAAATAATAAGGAAATCATTTTATTGGGAATTTTGGGAATAATTTGCTTAGGGCAAAAATCACGTGCTCACAGTGAGCTAACACAAACCTTTCACGGGCACAAGAAGAACTACGAGTTTCTGTAGACAAGGTTCATGCCCTAGAGAGTTCTCATACCACCCTTCGATCATCTTATAGTTCTGTCCTAGCTAAAAATGAAGAACTTAAGAATGAAGTTGCTGTTTGGGAGAGAGATTATGAACTTCTTGAAGAGTCAACCAATGTTGAGGTAAGTTGGACCTTTTTAAAGTCTCGTTGTGACACCTTGGTAGAAATGGGCCAAGAAAATTTCAGCCTAGAATCGGAATTAGCCAAGGTGAGTGAGGCCATTGAACGAGCACAACAACCACAAGATTTTTCATCTCCCGAGGATGAAGTTCCTGTGACTAAAACTCCTTTGGCTGAGACTCCCGCAGTTGAAGTCCCCGTGACTGTTGAAATTGCCACGAGTGTCATTCCTTCCTCAAGTTTATCTGTGCCTCTTGCTGCTAGTCAAGCTGAAACTTTGCCTGTTGATGCTTCTACTGCTGTGATTGAAGGTCAACCTTCAACTGTTGATGATGCTGTTCCAGTTGAGCCCACTGATGATCTTTCTTCAGTTCCTTCTTCTTGATGAAAAAGTTTTTACAATTATTTTAAATTCCCTTTTTGCAGGTACCAATCTGGAAAACTGTGTTTAAGGTTTTTGGTTTCTTGTGATAGTTTTTTTTTGTAATCAAACCCCTGGTTATCAGTTAAGGTTTGATTTTAGAAGTACAAGTCCCCAAGTCTTTTTAAGGGGCATTATTGTATGAACAGTTCGATGACTAAGTTTATACTTAGTCTTTAGTTTTAAAATATTAAGAAGTTATCATTAAACTTCCATATGTTCTATTCGTGCCTTTTATTTTCAAGGACTTAAAGAATAGTATGCATTTTTATTCTTTGAAAATGCTTCTATTAACCTCACGACTAAATAACATGAGTTTTATAAAAGAGGACCCTTTTATATTTTGACACTTGATGAAGAAGACGTCTCAACTTCATAATGGTGCTTATTATACGATAAAAGAAATAGGAACACACATGTTTCTTTGCAATAACTTGAACAAGTTTTTATTTCTGAACCTTGACAAGTTTTGAGTAATCCTTTACATGTATTTGAAATACATCTATAACTTTCTCGTAACTGTTTTTCTTGTAACAGATTTATACAAAAGAAGAACAATAGATACAAGGTTTTTCCTTATAACCCGTTTCGGTACATAGTTTTTACCCTAACCATTTTGAGGTACCTTGGGTCCCCTTAACTTTAAAGCATTAGGAAGGGTTTGAGAGGTGACTCCATTGTTCTCATGGGAAAGAACAATATGATAAATGCCATTACTCCTTAACTTCCACTCCGTACTTGACTCTTCTTAGGCTTGATTTTTACTCAATCTTCTTGAGTTTTAAATACACGTGACTGTATATTCTATATAGTCCCCCAAGTGTTTAAGTGTTGAAGTATGAAGCCTCGGGCACTTGATAGTCTCTTTCACCTGGTCCTTTTCCTAAAAAGGAAATACATATGGGACTCGGGGGTGCGATTATAGATGAAGAATGCTTAACCCGTTTATATGTCTATCAGATTAATTGTAACCCTGGGCCAGGAATTTTAGTTTATTCCATTTTGCCGTACAGGTCGTGACTCATCATTTAGTACGGGTGAGCGTTTTGCCTATCATCTAAAACCGTTAGTAAGATTTTAACAATTCAAAAAAGAAAATAAAGTTTAACATGGTGATACCTGACCGTGGGTTTTCCCTTAGAAGTAGTATCTCTTCAAATGAACAACATTCCAATGTGAAGGAAGTACCTTCCCGTCCATTGTTTCTAATTCATACGCTCCTTTTCCTGCAACATCACGAACCCTGTAGGGTCTTTCCCATGTTGGGCTTAGTTTACCTGTGTTGGTTGCCTTTTTCGATTGAAAAATGTTTTTAAGCACGAAGTCCCCAATTTTGAAGTATCTCAGGCGAGCTTTCCTGTTGTAATATCGTTCGATCACTTGTTTTTGTGCTGCCATTCTTATTAGCGCAGCTTCTCTCCTGCCTTCCAAGAAATCCAAATTGACCCGCATCTCTTCATCATTAGACTCTTGTGCTGCTTGTGAGAATCTTGTGCTTGGTTCTCCTATTTCAACTGGGATTAGTGCCTCAGATCCATAAACCAAAGAGAAGGGTGTTTCACCGGTGCTCGTTTTTATTGTTGTGCGATATGCCCATAAAACTCCGGGTAACACTTCAGGCCAATTACCCTTTTACTCCTCTAATTGATTCTTTAAATTATTAGTGATGACTTTGTTTGTTGATTCTGCTTGTCCATTACCCACTGGATGATAAGGTGTGGACGTAATCCTTTTTATTTGCCAACTCTAAAAAAACTTTGTGACTTGAGCTCCGATAAATTGAGGACCATTGTTACATACGATTTCTTTTGGTACACCGAATCGGCAGATGATATTACGCCAAATGAAGTCCTTGACCTCCTTTTCTCGCACCTGTTTAAATGCTCCTGCTTCCACCCATTTAGTGAAATAATTAGTAAGTACGAGAAGAAATTTTACCTGTCCTTTTGCTTGAGTTAATGGTCCTACTATATCCATTCCCCATTTCATAAACGGTCACGGCGCAATGACTAGATATAATAATTCTGCTGGCATGTGCATATTGTTACCATACTTCTGGCATTTGTCACATTTAGCCACGAAACTTGCCACTTCTTCTTCCATTTTAGGCCAATAGTACCCTTCTCTAATAATGGTTCTCACCAGTGATCTTCCTCCTGCGTGATTCCCGCAATGCCCCTCATGTATTTCCATCATCACATACTCCGTTTGAGAAGGTCCGAGGCATCTTGCTAAGGGACCACCAAATATTTTATGGTAAACGTTCCCTTGTTTGAAACAGTAATGAGCAGCCTTTTTACGAAGTGCATGTGCTTGTCTCTTGTCAGTAGGAACGGTACAGTAATGTAAAAAAGCAACAATTTCGTTCTTCCAATCCCAAGTTAAATTATTAAAATTTACCTCATCCTTATCAAGTTCGAGAACTGAATGAAATAAGTGTATAACTGAGGCGTTTGCATCATTTGCCACATCATCTGCGGATGCGAGATTGGCTAAGGCATCTGCTTCACCATTTTCATCCCTCGATATTTGTATGACCTTCTAGGTTTGGAATTGCCTTATCAATTCCCGTACCTTTTTCAAGTATTGTTACATCCTTGCTTCTCTAGCCGTGTAAGTCCCCAGCATTTGATTAACTACGAGTTGCAAATCACTTTTGATCACTACTTGATTTATACCAAGTTCTCGTGCCAACTCTAGACCTGCAATCACAGCTTTATACTCCGCTTCATTTTTAGTCATTGAATGACACTTAATAGCTTGCCTAATAGCTTCACCCGTAGGTGGGGCTAACACAATTCCTAATCCTGCACCTTTTACATTAGATAATCCATCAGCGAATAAGGTCCATGTTCCTGGATTAGCCCCATTAAGTATCTGTACTTTTTTTTCTGCTTCTAACTGCATTCCTTGGCTAAAATCAGCCACGAAATTAGCTAATATTTAGGACTTTATTGCTGTTCTAGGTAGGTACATGATTTTATATTCACTCAGTTCTACGGCCCATTTGGCTAAACTTCCTGACAATTCACGCTTATGCAATATACTATGTAAAGGGTATGCAATTACCACAACAATGGGGTGACATTGAAAATATGGTCTTAACTTTCTAGATGCCATGATTAAAGCAAGTGCTAGTTTTTCCAGTTGTGGATATCGTGTCTCTGCATCTAATAAATATTTACTAACATATTAGATATGAGATTGTTTACCATGTTCTTCACGAACTGAAACCGCGCTTACCGCAACTTCTGAAACAGCAAGGTAGATGAAAAGTCTCTCCCCAGCCTTTGGTTTTGCTAGCAAAGGTGGATTTGATAAGTAAGTCTTAAAATCTCTAAGTGCCTGTTGACACTCCTCATCCCACTCAAAATAATCCTGCTTTTTAATGGCCGAGAAAAATTTAAAATATTTTTTCGATGATTTAGAAATGAATCTTCCCAAAGCTGCGATTCTTCCCGTCAGTCTTTGTATTTCTTTCTTGTTTGAAAGTATATCATGGATTTCTTCAATGGCCTTAATCTGTGCAGGATTTACTTCAATACCACAGTTAGAAACAAGAAAATCTAAAAACTTACCTGATGCCACACCAAATACACATTTTTCTGGATTCATTATACTTTCGTAAAATTTTGAACGTGTCAGACAGGTGGGATATATGATCTTCTGAATGTTGAGTCTTAACTAGCATATCATCTATATATACCTCCATGGTTTTGCCTAAATGTTCTTGAAATATTTGGGTAACTAACCTCTGATACGTTGCACCTGCATTCTTAAGACCAAAGGGCATTGCCTATAACAGTAAGTCCCTCTGTCTGTTATGAAAGAAGTTTTTTTCCTTATCTCCTGGATCCATCTTGATTTGATTATAGCCTGAATATGCATCTAAAAAACTTAATAACTCATGCCCTACAGTAGCA
The DNA here is from genome assembly GCA_026770625.1 of Nicotiana glauca. Lineage (NCBI taxonomy): Eukaryota > Viridiplantae > Streptophyta > Magnoliopsida > Solanales > Solanaceae > Nicotiana > Nicotiana glauca. The sequence continues at coordinate 22,576 of MU782327.1, read as the reverse complement.
TCAATTAATTGATCTATGTGTGGTAAAGGGAAAGAATCTTTTGGACAGGCTTTATTAAGGTCTGTGTAATCTACACAGACTCGCCACTTACCGTTCTTCTTAGGAACCACAACAGTATTAGCTAACCAGTCATGGTATTTTACCTCACGAATTGAACCAATTTTCAGCAATTTTTAACTTCTTCTTGAATCACCTTATTTTTGAAAGTTCCTTGCTTTCTTTTCTTTTGCTTGATTGGAGGGTATGATGGATCTTTTTTTAGTTTATGAGTGATGACCTCCGATGGTATCCCTTTCATGTCAGAATGGGACCAAGCAAATCAATCTGCGTTAGCTTTTAAAAATTCAATTAACTTATGCTTTACCTCCGGGCTGAGATTGACTCCTATATATACTTTCCTCTCGAGCCAGTGTATAAATAAAACCACAACCTCTAATTCTTCTATGGTTGTTTTGATGTTCTCATTTTCCTCTGGTTCTTGAATGGTATCAGGTCTTGAATCCATATATATTTGCTCTTATTCAGTTGAGGTTGATACCGTGTCTCCCCCACCTGAATTCTGTAAGTGCTATTTGTCTTCACCCTTATCAGTTGAATCTGCAACGGAATTGATGCTTCTAGAAGTTTGTTGATCGCCTCTGATTTGACATATCCCCCAAGGTGATGGAAATTTAATAACTTGATGTAATGTTGATGGGACAACATCCATTTCATGGATCCATGGCCTCCCAAGAATCATGTTATAAGCCATTTCCATATCTACGACTTGAAATTTGGTATCTTTCACAACGCCTTCTGCGAATGTAGTAAGGATTGCTTCTCCTTTTGTTACAACACTAGAGTTGTCAAAACCCGACAAAGTATGCGCTTTTGGGATTAATTTATCCTCAGCTTTCATCTCGTGCAATACTCGTATCAAAATAATATTCACAAAACTACCTAGATCAATCAAAACTCATTTCACGTTAGTGTCATATACAAGTAAAGATATTACCAGTGCGTCGTTATGTAGAGTTAAGAGACCCCCAGCATCTCCATCATTGAATGTAATATTCTCTTCTTCTAGTACATGTCGCAACCTCTTCCCATGAGTGATTGATATCTTGGAAGTTTTATTAGCTGCGGTATATGAAACGCCATTGATATTCTCACCCCCACTTATAACATTGACAGTTCTTTTAGGCGAGGGCAGTTTCGGAGGCTCCTGTCTGTTCTTCATATATGCTTGTTTACTTTTTTCACTGAATAGCTTAGTGAGATACCCTTGCTTTAACAAATGATCAACCTCGCTTTGCAAAAATCTGCAATCTACGATTTTATGCCCATGGTCGTTATGAAATTCGCACCAACAATCAGAGTTTCGTCTGTTTGGATTTGATTTCATCTCCTTGGGCCATCGTACCTTATCTCCCATGCTTCTCAAAATAGCTACGAGCTAAGAGGTGCTTACTTTAAAATTGTAACCACCAAACCTTGCTTTTAAACTTCCCTCATTGTCTCGTGGTCCACGTGAGTTCCGATCATTTTTGAACATTGATGAGGAGCCTGATTCCCTACTTCTAGATTTGTAATCGTACCTTTGATTATCTTGCCTTGACCGTGAGTCCTTTCCCACAGGTCCAATATAAGGCTCGTATCTGTTTTTACAAGATTTTTTTCATTTTCTACACGCCTTGAGCTTAATTTTTGTTCTGTTTTGTGTCGTAAAATGATATCTTCCTCAATCCGCATCTTCGTACTGTATCTGTTATAGACATCATACTACATTGTTGCTGGGAATTCTCGAAGGCTTTCCTTGAGTTGCCTCGTGGCTTCTGAACTCTTCTCATTCAAATTACTAGCGAAGGCTATGGCTGCCCAGTTGTCAGGTACTCGTGGCAGCATCATTCTTTCCCGTTGAAATCTATCTACGAACTCTCTAAGCAGATCGGAATCTTCTTGCTTGATTTTGAAGATGTCTTCCATCCTCTTTTCAACTTTTTAAGCTCCCGAGTGTGATTTAATAAATAGATTTGCAAGCTTAGCAAACGAATTTATAGAGTTTTCAGGTTGAAGAGAATACATGTTAAGGCCCCTTTAGTGAGTGTTTCACCGAATTTTTTGACCAAGACCGATTCAATATCTTGCTTAGTCAAATCATTGCCCTTGACACCTGTTGTGAATGTAGTAACGTGATCTCGTGGGTCTGATGTACCATCGTACTTTGGAATGTCAGGCATCTTCAACTTCTTTGGAATTGGGAGGGGGGCAGCACGTGGCTTCCTTGGTTGTTAAGAATATTTATCTATATCTACTCCCTTGATCATAGGTGGTACTCCGGGTATTTGTTCTATGCATTCATTTTGCTCCTTAAGCTATTTCTGCTAGGTTAGCACAAGATTTTGTAAATCAGAATTAATTGGATTACCTGGGTCTCCCTCCTGTGTTTCACTAGGGGTTCCACCACTGCCTGAATTAACTAGTCCAGAACGAGGATTCTCCAAAGTATTATTGTTTGGAGTAGGTGTGGTTGGAGCAGCAGGTAATTGGCTAACAAAAGCATGCAAAGCTTTATTGACTTGTGAGGCAATAAGTTTTTGCAAGGCCTCATCCATGGTTTCAACATTTTCGAATTGAGCCTGTCCATCTGTGTGAGATCCATCAGGAGTGCCTTCACGAGACCGCCGTGGAGAGCCTCGTGGAGAATAAATCAGTACGTTGTTGTTCTGTGGATCTTCCTGAAGTTGCTGGGTTGTTTGAATTTCTGGGTTTCCTTGAATGCTGTCTTTGTTGTTCGACATGATTGATGCAACAAGAAAATCAAGTTGAGATATAATTGATTATCAGATTCCCGGTAACGAAACCAATTTGTTTAACCAAAAAATAGATTTTTGACCAAAGCTAGAATTTAGAAGAATCGGGTTACTGATAATCGAAAAAGGTATGTAAAGAAAGAGCTTTGAAAATGATATTATCAGAAAGCAAGTAAAATAAAGTATATTCCAATAGTCACTCGTCTCAACTGATTACATATCTATCCTTTTGTAGGTCCCTTTGGGAATGCACGTTATGCCTAAGTCATAATGAGGCTATTATGAGTAATTAATGACATTAAATGCTACGTTACATAATCATTACATTGAATGTATATATTCTTTAATGGCTTCCGCATTTAATACCCTTTAAATGCCGTATTTGCACCCTTTTCTTTAGCCAGGTTCATTCTTCTCATTGCTCGTATGTAAATAAGCTTAAACAGGAACGGGCACTGATCCTCTCATCTCGTGCCTCTTCCTTTTTCCTTACTCGTGCCTGTTTTATAATTCTTGAACCGTATTTAAGTAAAACTCACTAACCATTCTACGTGTCATGAAACGTCACCATATATATGATTACAATTTTCCGCAATACAAGAACCATGAACGAAAAGCTCAAAAATTGCAGAAAAGTTGCGGTTTCAATCTTTTTTTTTTCGTTTTCTTTGCTTCTTTCGTTCAGATTCAGTTTTGTAAAATTCAAAATGGAGCTTTCAACTGTTCCATGCGTGAGAGAGGTGAGAGCGAGAGTGGGAATTAATGGAGAAGAATAGGAGGAAGGTTTGTCCTGTTCTCTTCTATGATGAAGGGGTCTCTCCGATTTTTTGTTCTTTTTTAGAGGAGCTGCACTGTTTTCTTTGGAAGGGAAAGGGTCTGGGAAAAAATCTCTTGCTTGGAGAAAAAATCCAAGAAGAAGAAGAGAGCTCTACTGTAAAAATGCACCGTTCTTGTGTAGAGAAAATTAGGAATCTGATCTTCTCCCCTATATGTTTAGGTATTAGGTGTTTAAATAAAGGAATTTTTACCTCCTATAACAAAGGTTAATACCTTATTTATTTTAAATAAATACCATTTAAAAAAATTATATTCTATAGATACCTTTTAATGTTTATAGCAAAATATCTAATTTTGGTTAACTCCTACTCCTAAGCCACTAAATACGCTATTCAGTTACAATATTTTTTCTCTCTACTTTGATACAACTTTTACCTCAAATTTCTCATAAAGAGCTCTCCAATTCCTTCACCCACCATCGCCATTAACTGAAGGATTATCAACAATTATTAACCAAACTAAACAATCTAATCCAGTTTTTTGCAAAGAAAGGATTATACCCTAAACCCTTCCATTGCAATTATAATTGCAGAAGATCCTTACGTCTCCAATAAGAGCAGCAGTAGCGCCAAGCAAGAGAAATGGCTGTCCATATGAAGTTTCCAGCATATCTTTTTTCACTTTGTTTCTGTCGTATGTTTGAAGAGCAACATGATACAAGATCGTAAATAAATGACCCAGCCTTATCGGAAATTTGATCAGAGAATTTGTCAGGGAGTACCCCGCTGGTCCATGTTAGAAGGCAAACGAGCCATGACTTCCTGTTGTTGTTGCTGCTTTTGGTGTTATTGTTGCATCTGCTGCAATCGAAGTAGCTGGAAATTAGGGTTTGTTTTTTAATAAAGACGACGAATTTTGAGGCTGAGTAACTTGATTTTCTATTAATATATTTCAATGTCTTTCAACGTATCACACTGTATTTTCATGTATTTCATTGTATTCATTGTCTTTTTTCATTGTAATTCAATGTATCTTATTGTATTCTATGTATTTTATTATATTCACTGCCTCGCTATATGCCATGAATGTATTCATATATTTTTTTAATTAATATAATTTATATATTCAAATATATTATATAATTTCTCTGAAGATTGCTATGTTTTAAAGGTATTTTTCGGGAGAATCTTTTTTATAACTGAAAATACAAAATTTATCTCTTATAATTGAGTTTGTTGAGTTATATTAGGAGTCTATTATGTTAATTGATTCACTTTCTGTTTTAAAAATAGTGTAATTCCCTATTTTACGCCGTGAATATAGTCAAATACAATAATCTGTCTAGCTGTAATCTCATATTTCACTCCATGAATACAGTTGAATACACTCGAATACAACAACTGATTAACTGGACTTCCCTGATTCACGCCTATTTTTGCTACTGTATTCATGAATACAATAGCTTAAATACATCAAATATATTTTATAACCACATAAAAGGTATCTATAATCCGTAATATAGCAAATAGTATCTATAAATGACTAATTACTACTAAAAGATAGTGCTTTATGAAAATTTCTCTTAAATAAAAGGAAAGAAAAAATAATTGGGACAAGTAGTGAAATGGGTTGGTATTGGGCCGATTTTGATTTGGGCTAGAGAAATTTGTTTGGACTGATTTTGGTTTTTAAAAAAATGGCCCAAGTTCCTAATTTAAACTCAATTAATTAAATTCCTTATTTTCTTTTTTTTTTAATTAAAAATCCTAGAAACTAAAATACTATATTATCTAAAAATGTGAAATTAAATTAATTAACTAATTATAAAAATTATAAAAATTACTTAATCCTAAATTAAAAGAGAAAAATCAATAACCTAAAAATAGAAGGCAAAAGTGTAAAAATGAAGCATTTTTTGTGATTTTCATTTCATAAAATAAATAATTACTGATTAATCCTAAAAAAGTAAAAAATAAACCTAAATGCAATACATGGTATTTTTGGTATTTTTCTTGATTTTAATAAAACTAAACATGCATAAAATGCAAAAAATTAAATAAAAATCCTGTAAAATGGCAAATAATTGGAAAAAATTTATTTTCTTTGATTTTATAGGAGCAATTCATATAGGGCAAAAATCACGTGCTCACAGCTGCCCCTCTTTGCTCGGAGACACGAAGGATTTTCGGGCAAAGATAAAATGAGCAATTACGAGCGATTTTTGCCCATTTGAAACTCCATGAGAATTTTTTTTTGAAAGAGTCTGACCGAACCTTGATTTGGAAGTTGCCTACATATCCTTGGCTATAAAGGAATCAGGTCAATATAGTTCTAGAAGTTTTAGTAGCTGGGACTATCAGGAAGATGTGATTTCACTACCGTTGCTGTTGTTTCTGCTTGCCGAGCTCCTTATTACACCAAAATGGAAGATAAAAAGCTACACTGGCTAAACCTATCAACTACGAGTTACAAGATTCCTATCTATAAATCTTTTGAAGCTTGATCTAGAGTCTTGGCCGGTTCTTGCTGCAGACTCTGATCTGAATCTTGATGCTCATCAGCTGTATCCATCAGTTCATTTTTTAGCTTTGGATCAAGGCGGGACACGCAAAACTCGTGACTTCAATCACATCTTGAGTGGTCTGCATCTTTCTCCACTTCAACATTTCGAGTTCACTTCTTTTTTGTTCTTTTCTTCTCTTCTTTGTTCTGGATTGAGACTCATTCTTTTGGTCATCTCGAACTCTGGGCCTCGAGGTAAAACCTGCTCAGACACCAAAAACCAAACAAACGAACGAAATTTTTCTGCCCCAATTTTCACTAGGAAAATTTCGTGAGTTATTTGTAACTAAAATCTAAACTATGTCTTTATTTGAAAGCGATAAAAATAAGGATTGTGCGTATTTAAGAGAAGGAGATTTGGGAGTGGAGCCCTATATCTAAAAAAGCCTCAACTAGGGAGTGGATACCCTAAGCTGGCAAAAGGCGACTAGGGGATGAAGACCCTATGTCCAAAAAATCTCAACTAGGGGTTGGAGCCCTATGTTGGAAAAAGGCGACTAGAAAATTGAGGCCCTATGTCTAAAATCTCAACTAGGGATTGGAGCCCTATGTTGGGAAATGGCGACTAGGGAATGGAGGCCCTATTTCTAAAATCTCGAGTAGGGATTAAAGCCCTATGTTGGCAAAAGGCAACTGGGGAATGGAGGCCCTATATCTAAAATCTCAACTAGGACTTGGAGCCCTATATTGGTAAAAGGCGATTAGGGAATGTAGGCCCTATGTCTAAAATCTCAACTAGGGATTGGAGCCCTATGTTGGCAAAAGGAGACTAGGGTATGAAGGCCCTATGTTTAAAATATCAACTAGGGATTGGAGCCCTATGTTGGCAAAAGGCGACTAGGGGATGGAGGCCATATGTTTAAAATCTCAACTAGGGATTGGAGCCCTATGTTGGCAAAAGATGACTAGGGAATGGAGGCCATATATCTAAAAATCTCAACTAGGGATTGGAGCCCTATGTTGGCAAAAGGAGACTAGGGAATGGAGACCCTATGTCTAAATCTCAACTAGGGATTGGAGCCCTATGTTGGCAAAAAAACGATTAAGGGATGGAGACCCTATGTCTAAAAATCTCAACTAGGGATTGGAGCCCTATGTTGGAACACACAACTAGGGGTTGATGTACCATATATTGGTAAGGAAATATAACCCGGGGTTGGTGCCATGTATTACTGATAAAAGGAAATGTAACCAAGGGTTGACGCCCTGCATTACTGGGAATATATATATATATATATATATATATATATATATATATATATATATATATATATATATATATATATATATATATATATATATATTCCCTGGGTGAAAAAATTTCTACCTGGGTTAAACTACAAAAGGCATGCCTGGGCGAAATAGGAGCTGGATCCCCCTAGGCGAAAAGGTTCTATCTAGGTTAAGCTACGAAAACTAAGCCTAGGCGAAGAGTACTTCTACCCGGAAATATATGCTGGATCATCGTAGGCGAAAAGATTCTACCTGGGTTTAAGCTATGAACAATAAGCCTAGGCAAAGAGTACTTCTACCCGGAAATAGGAGCTGGATCCCCCTAGGCAAAAAGGTTCTACCCAAGTTAAGCTACGTAAAACAACTTGAGCGAAGGGTACTTCTACCCAAAACTATGAGCTGGATCCCTCTAGGTGAAAAGGTTCTACCCGAATTAAGCTACGTAAAACAACCTGAGCGAAGAGTACTTCTACCCAGAACTATGAGCTGGATACCTCTAGGCAAAAAGGTTCTACCCGAGTTAAGTTACGGAAAACAAACCTAGGCGAAGAGTACTTCTACCCGAAAATATGAGCTGGATCCCCCTAGGTAAAAAGATTCTACCTGGGTTAAACTATGAAAACTAAACCTGGGCGAGGAATACTTCTACCCGAAACTATGAGCTGGATCCCCCTAGGTGAAAGGATTCTACCTGAGTTGAGTTACGAAGATGGGAGGTGTGAATAATAGTGATGCATGATGAACATAAAAGAAAAATGGAGATTTTAAAGAGCTTACGTTTTGTGACATTCATTCTTTTAGAATCTCCATTATGCACTGCTTTGTTCCTGCTTTAAACAAAGAAAAATTTGTGAGTTTTCAAAGTGGTGGTTGGTTTGTGGCCTTGATGCCCTGAATAGTTTGATTCACGACCACTACTGTCGAAGAACCGATTGTCAGCGTGGTACCGAGATGCTCGACCGATCTGTATCATTTTCTGGAGACCTTGGCTTTCCAATGTTGTCCCCAATTGTTTCACACCCAGATGTCCATGGTACCGCTACCCCTGTCTCTAAGGCAGCACAATTTTTCTTTAAAATCAAACTCAGTTGTCTTGCAACCAGTATCAGTCGTGTCCGTAGTGCTTATCAACTTCACTTATGAAGCAGGTATTGCTCATGTGACTTTTCAGTTTCTTTGAAACACTTTGTTCGCCTTATTGAATGAGATATCCGATGGAATCGTGCCTTCGTCAATGCTATATATGCCCCAAATTGTGCTCGATATTGCGGGGAAACTGTAGCTAGTTTTGCATCCATTTTTTTGCTTTGCTTTTGATGCAGGATTAGACCAAAAGGGACTCAAAGAAAAATAATGGGTAAAACAAAATAATAATTGAAAATGACAAAGAAATGTGCTTAAACGAAAGGTGTCCCCTCAATAGGGAGACTTATCTGGAGGCATGTGCCGACTTCAATGAATCATGCCATGCATTTTGGACTGGACGCCTGATCCGTCTAAGCTATCTAATTCTCAAAACCCGCCGCAAATGTTCATCTTGAATTTGTCTTGGTTGTGCTCATGCCAGAGAATCAAAAACCCTCATTCGGCTAGTAGTGCACTTTGCAGGTTTTTGCTAACTAGCCTTTCTCATTTCTCAACTAACCGTCGCCTTATGGTGCCCATCTGGGTTTTCACCAATAAGACTCTCTCATTTCTCTGCTCACTGTCGCCTTATAGTACCCGTATGGGTTTTCAATAATAAGACTCTCTCGTTTTTTTTTGAATAAGATACTGCATGAGAGAGTTTAACCAATGCCTCTAGCATGGGGACTTCAAACATTCTAAAAAAACATCAATCAGAAGTTCTTGAAAGGTGAAAAGGCGAAAGGAACCTTGAACCGAATTACAACTTTTGGAACCGTTTTTACATAAAATCGTGAAATAAAACAAACTTCTGCCCCAGTTTTGGAGTATTGGGAATATGGATTTTTTTTCATGTACACAGGTTCAAAATGTTAGAAACAAGGAAGACAAATATTGCTCAAAAGTATTAATAAAAGGGTGACCCCTATTTGGAATAGCAAGCAAATGATGCCTTCGTCACTTCGATCTGAGAAATCAATGCGTGAAAATTCTACAGTGGGTATATATCAGACATAATACCTTTTAACTGCATCTGCATTAATAGTTATGTCTGGTACCCGTACTTCTTCATCAACCAATTGCAAGGCCTCTTTTGGTAACACTTTCTTGATGATGTAGGGTCCTTGCCAGTTTGGGGCGAACATTCCTTTAGCTTCTACCTGGTGCAGAAGGATGCATTTCAAAAATAGCTGGCCTACCTCAAACTGCCTTGGGTGCACTTTCTTATTGTAAGCGCGTGCCATTCGTTGTTGTTATAACTGGCCGAAACACACTACTGCTAGCTGTTTTTCATCGATCAACATCAGTTGTTCTAATTGGGTCTTGACCCACTCAGTGTCTTCAATCTCTGATTCCATAATTATTCGGAGAGAGGGAATTTTGACTTCAGCGGGTATTACAATTTCAGTTCCATATACAAGCAGATGCGGAGTTGCACCCACAGACATGCGAACAGTCATGCGGTATCCCAAAAGAGAAAATGGCAACTTTCATGCCATTGCCTGGAACCTTGGATAATTTTCCTAAGAATCTTCTTGATGTTCTTGTTCATCGCTTCAACGGCTCCATTGGCTTTTGCTCGGTAAGGGGTAGAATGCTATGCATGATTTTAAATTGTTCGCATACCTCCTTCATCAAATGACTATTTAGATTGGCCGCATTGTTAGTGATAATGGTATTTGGGATACCAAAGCGACAGATGATGTTGGAATGAACAAAGTCTACCACTGCTTTCTTGGTGACTGCTTTGAAAGTGACGACCTCCACCCACTTGGTGAAGTAATCAATTGCAACCAAAATGAATCTATGTCTATTTGAAGCCTTTAGTTTGATTGGCCCAATAACATCCATTCCCCAATCAATGAAAGGCCAAGGAGAGGGCATGGGATGCAACTCCGAAGGAGGTGAGTGAATCAGATCACCATGAATCTGACATTGGTGACACTTGCGAACAAAACTGAAGCAATCTCGCTCCATAGTAAGCCAATAATACCCTGACCGCAGAATTTTCTTCGCTTAAAACATATCCATTCATGTGAGGTACCCTGACCGCAGAATTTTCTTCGCTAAAACATATCCATTCATGCGAGGTATGCATACCCCCGAATTCAGTTCACTCATGATATGCTCTGCTTCTGTAGCATCTATGCATCTCAACAAGTTTAACTCTGGGGTCCTTTTGTACATAATTTCCCCATTCAAGAAGACACCACTGGTGAGCCACCTTATAGTTCTTTTTTTATCTCCTTTGGCATGCTTTGGATATTCTCTTATTTTCAGGAATCATTTTGTCACGACCCGGATTTTCCACCATCGGGATCACGATGGTGCCTACTCGTGGTAGCTAGGCAAGCCAACTCAATTACCTTTCCCTTACTAAACAATTATTTCAACAGTTTATAGCATCAATAAAGAACATGAAATTTAATAAGAACAATAGCGGAAGTCTGATTTATAAATACGAATCAAAATGCGGAGTAGTCAATAATAGCCTCTACCCAAGATTTGGTGTCACAGTACTCACGAACTACTAAGAATATACTAAATACAATGGTCTGAAAGAAATGTATAAGCTGTCTGTCTCGAAAAAAACAATGAGGCAACAGTCTAAAAGAGAACATAAAGAAGAGACGCCGGGCCTGCAGATGCCTGCAAGGGTACCTCGGTCTCGTGAAAATGAAAGCCTGCTCCCGCACTAATACTGCTGCTGCTCCTCAAAACCTGGACCTTTGCTTAAATGCACAGAAGTGTAGCATCAGCACAACCGACCCCATATGCTGGTAAGTGTCTAGCCTAACCCCGACGAAGTAGTGATGAGGCTAGACTGGACACCATATAAACCTGTGCAGTTATAAATATACAGCAGAAATCGAATACAAGGCAATTAACAACATGGGAAGGGAAAACATGCTATGAGGAGATACAATATTAACAGTAATCCCGAGTAACGAACTAAAGCAGCTTAGATTCCCAATGAACAAGGAATCAATACTCAATACAAACACATGGTATCAATAACTGGTGCGACGTGCAACCCGCTTCACAAATATCACTGTTGCGGCGTGCAACCCGCTCCGCATATATCACTGTTGCGGTGTGCAACCCGCTCCACAAATATCACTGTTAAGGCGTGCAACCCGACCCATACCATTTATCAGGTATCACTATTGCGGCGCGCAACCCGACCCTCATATATCATTTTGGCAGCGCGCAACCCGATCCTCAATATTATTGTTGCGGCGTGCAACCCGATCCCCAATATCATTGTTGCGGCGTGCAACCCGCTTCTCAATATCATTTAACAGTCTGACTCCTCAAACAACAGTCACAATTAAGGGACATAACAGTAAGCAAACATTTGACAAAAATCCCGGTAAGGGAAAGAAACCAACAAGTTCAACCAAACGTCCCGGCAAGGGAATAATCAACATGCTTTCTCTTTCTTACTTTTCTTATCTGATAATTCACTCTACCCTTTTTGAGCTAATGCTCCAAAGAATCAAGTTATTTCGTATACTTTCAGTATTCGTATCATAAGTCGAGCCCATGCTCCTAGGAATCAAATGATCTTATCACCGTTCATATGTTATTCACAACATATAGAAATTCTCCAATTGATATGAAGTTCACAACCAATTCATGATAATCACATTATAAGGACTCATGGTCGTGCTAGACACCAATGTATAGATACTCGTCACCATGCCTATACATCGTACTCGATCACATAGCAATTAGCAACAAGACTCAACTCCTACTCCCTCAAGCTAGGGTTAAACCAACCACTTACCTCAAAGCCTTGGAATCCACTTAATCCTCAACTATCGGTTTACCTCATGGTTCCACCTCCAATTCGCTCGAATCTAATCACAAATTGTTCAATTACTTTAATAAACACTATATGAATCAATTTGAATACATAAAAATGATTTTCCCAAATTTTTCCCAAAAATTCCAAAAATGCCCCCGGGCCCACGTGGTCAAAACCCGAGGTTCGAACCAAAACCCAGTTACCCATTCCCCCACAAACTCAAATATGTAATTTGTTTTGAAATCGGACCTCAAATCGAGGTCCAACTCCCCAATTTATAGAAAACCAAGGTTTTACCCAAAAACCCCAATTTCACCCATGAAAATCCTTGATTTCAAGTGGAAAACATGTTTAATGATGTTAAAGATTGAAAGAATCGAGTAAAAATAAACTTACAAGTGATTTGGGATGAAGTTTGCTCTTGAAAAATCGCCTATGGTGTTTAGGTTTTGAAAGAATGGTGAAAAGTGATGAAAATTCGACTAAGTATAAAATTTGCTGGGCCTCAGATGTGGGAATTGCGAACAAAGCTTTGCATTTGCGAAGCCAGGGCAAAAATCAGGACCTTCGCATTTGCGAAGAGGGTCTCGCATTTGCGATCCCTATCCATTCGCATTTGCGAAGTTCTTCTTCGCATTTGCGATACCTGCCAGGCCCCCTCTTTTTGCATTTGCGATTATCGCATTTGCGATCATTTCTTCGCAAATGCGATACCTGCCTGGCCTCCCTCTTTTTGCATTTGCGATCAGGTGGTCGCATTTTCGATCATATCTTCGCAAATGCGAAGAAACCAGCAGTGAAAATACCAGATTTTAAAAAATGAGAAAATGCAATGCGATGCCTATCCAAAACTCACCCGAGACCTCGGGGCTCCAAACCAAATATGTACACAACCTCAAAAACATCCTACGAACTTACTCGCGCGATCAAATCGCCAAAATAACATCATATACATAGAATCAAGCCTCAAAACTCATGATTTTTTTCTAAACTTCATAAACTTTCAAATTTGGAACTTATAGTCCGAAACACGTCAAACGACGTCCGATTTCGATCAAACTTCACAGAAAGCACTAACACATATTTAAGACTTGTACCGGGCGTCAGAACCAAAATACGAGCCCGATACTATAGTCTTTTAATGAATTTCCATTTCCATTTTCCTTAATAATTTCAGAAAAACGATTTAGCAGAAAAATTCTTTCCTTGGGCTCTAGACCTCGGAATTTGACTTCGGGCACATGCCCGAGTCCTATATTTTTCTACGGACCTTCCGGGACTGTCCAATCTTGGGTCCGGGTCTGTTTACCAAAAATGTTAACCAAAGTCAACTTTAATCATATTAATATCAAAATTCTTCAAATATTTTTCATAGAATTCACATATTTCAACATAAAAGCTTTCCGGCTACGTGCCGGAACTGTGCACGCAAATCGAGGCAAGAAACAAATGAGGTTTCCAAGGCCTCGGAGGCACGGAGCGAGTGAGGAAATAAGTGATGACCATTTGGGTCGTCACACATTTTTGTCATGATACCATGGCTCACCATCTGGTTTTGTATCAATTGTATTGCAGTAACCGTGTTTATTTCGAACTTGGATTTCTAGTGGATCAATATGAGTGTTGCCTGGATAAGGGAGCATCGAGGCTAAAGTTGCCAAGGCATCGGCTAGCTCGTTGTGAAACTTGGGAATGTACCTGAACTTGATAGATTTGAATCTTTTGCTCAAGTCTTGCACACATTGTCTGTATGGAATAAGCTTGATGTCTCGAGTCTCCCATTCTCCCTGGGTTTGCCGGATAAGCAAGTCAGAATCTCCCATAACCAATAGTTCATGCACATCCAGATCGATGGCCATTTTCAGACCCATGATACAACCTTCGTATTCTTCCGTATTATTGGTATAGAAGAACCGAAGTTGGGCCATTACAGGGTAATGATGTCCAATAGGTGAGATGAGGATTGCCCTGATCCCAACTCCTTTAATATTGACGGCCCCATCAAAATACATTTTCCATACAGGGCTATCATCTGGAACTACTTCCTCTATTGAGTTGACCTCTTCGTCTGGGAAGTATGTTCTAAGTGGCATTTACTCATCATCAACTGGATTCTCTACCAAATGATCTACCACAACCCGTGATTTCATCATAGTGCGAGTGACATAGATGATGTCGAAATCTGTGAGAAGTATTTGCCATTTTGGGAGCCTGCCAGTGGGCATTAGCTTTTGGAAGAAGTACTTCAAAGGATCCATTCTGGGTATGAGGTAAGTAGTGTAGGCCAAAAGATAATGTCTAAGCTTTTGAGCGACCCAAGTCAAGGCACAACATGTCCTTTCTAAAAGGGTGTACTTAACCTCTAATTGGTGAACTTCTTGCTCAAATAATAGATTGCATGTTCCTTTTTGCCTGTTGCATCATGTTGCCCCAGAATGTATCCAAAGGAATTATCCATCACTAATAGATATAAAAACAAAGGCCTACCAGGTTCAGGTGGGACCAGTATAGGGGGTTTTGACAGATAATCTTTGATCCTGTCAAAAGCTTTTTGCCAATTTTCCGTCCACATGATAGCGGCATCCTTTTTCAGCAACTTAAAAATGGGCTCGCATGTGGTTGTGAGCTGAGCAATCAACCTACTGATGTAGTTCAACCTCCCGAGCAAATTCATGACTTTTTTTTTTGTTCTTCGGGGGTGACAGATCTCGAATGGACTTTATCTTAGATGGATCCAATTCGATGCCTCTCTGGCTGACTATGAAACCGAGGAGTTTTCTAGATGGAACCCCAAATGCACACTTGGTTGGATTAAGCTTAAGGTTATACCTTCGAAGCCGTTTGAAGAACTTTTTCAAATCGCACATGTGATCAGCATGTGTCTTTCATTTTATGATGACATCATTGACATATACTTCAATCTCTTTGTGCATCATGTCGTGAAAAATGGTGGTCATGGCCCTCATGTAAGTTGCCCTTGCATTCTTTAAACCGAATGGCATGACCCTATAACAATAAGTACCCCATGGAGTGGTGAAAGCAGTCTTTTCTGCATCATCTTCATCCATTTGAATTTGGTGGTACCCAGCGTAGCAATCCACTAACGATTGTATCTCATGCTTTGCGCAATTATCTACAAGAATGTGGATATTTGGAAAAGGAAAATTATCATTTGGACTTGCTTTGTTTAGGTCCCTATAGTCAACATAGACTCTGGTATTTCCATCCTTCTTCGGCACATGCAAAACATTCGCCACCCAGGTAGTGTATCGGACAACTCTGACCACATTGGCGCTCAGTTGCTTCATTATTTCCTCTTTGATTTTGTCACTCACGTCTGTTTTAAGTTTTCTTTGTGTTTGTTGGATTGGTAGAAAATCGGGATACGTAGGAAGCTTATGAACCACTAGATCAACACTTAAACCCGGCATATCACCATTAGACCAAGCAAACACATCTCTGTATTCAAATAAAAGTTGAATCAACGCATCTCTAGTTTTTTGTTCACTGGGAATGCTTATCTTCATTTCTCTAACTTCTTCATGACTTCCGATATTAATCGGGTGAGTTTCATTGAGGTTGGGCTTGGGCTTGTTTTCAAATTGTTCCAACTCTCTTTTTATTTCCTCAACGACCTCATCTTCATCATATTCAAACTCTTGATGCATTATTTCGATATTAGACAACTTTTTAAGACCTGGGCGTGAATTCTGTATGCATGTGATGTTATTAAAGCCGACATTAACAAAACAAGATTCCTTCCTTGTGGGGAGATGAGTTGCTTCCCAGTTGTTGAGCATGGTGTCTGGGTTAATTAGTTACATATCAGCATGACTAATGCCTTCACCAGCCTTGATCATATTCACTTCAGAAAACATCTAGCTGAGGCCATGGCAAATTTCATCAATATTTGCATGCGTCGAGGATTTTTGACCCTTTCGGAGTCGTGGCTTG
This sequence comes from Nicotiana glauca, assembly GCA_026770625.1. Lineage (NCBI taxonomy): Eukaryota > Viridiplantae > Streptophyta > Magnoliopsida > Solanales > Solanaceae > Nicotiana > Nicotiana glauca. The sequence goes on along the minus strand of MU782327.1, from coordinate 6,322 downwards.
ACAAAAGTGTAGAAAATGTTAGGGACAGGTTGTTGCAATACCCATCCATGTTTTTTGTGGTGTTTGGCTTTGTTTTCATTGCTTGTGTTGGCCTGAAGCCTAAGACAAAAGTACCCTGGTTACCGAACGGAGAAACATGCTCCGAAATTCCTTGCAACGATTCCCCCAAGCCTTTTCCTGGCTCATAACCTTATCTCATCATAACTGCAACCACCATTACAAATGTGGCAGAAAGATGAGGATGTATAATGGGCTTTCCCTCCTCGACATGGTCCACAACAACCACTTGAAAAGGCTGATAGACAATGGAGTCAGACCCTTCCTTGGCCTCAATACAGGGGGTCCTTATAAATGGAAGACTCGTCTTCCCTGTGAATAATAATTTCTTGTCTGACATGTTCAAATTTGAGCATCTGATGCGAGGTGGATGGCACAGCTCGGGCCGTATGGATCCATGGCCTTCCAAGAAGAAAGTTATAAGAAGTGGCCATGTCCACCATTTGGAAGAGAATCTCAAAGCCAACCGGCCCAATCGTCATGGTGAGGTTGATCTCCCCAATGGTATCTCTTGCAGAGCCATCAAAAGCCCGTATGCGAACATTGCTGGGTCGGATTCTGTCTATATTTATCTTCATGCTTTTCAAGGTAGATATAGGGCATACATCTACACTTGAGCCTCCATCAACCATCACTCACTTTACATAATGCCCCTCATATTTGACCATCAAGTTGAAAGCCCTATTATGCCCGGCTCCCTCATCGGGAAGTTCATCATTAGTAAAGGAGATTCTGTTCACCTCAAAATATCTGTTGTCCATCTTCTCGAACTGATTCACTGTGGTCTCCTTTGAGATATGTGCCTCGTTCAGGACCTTGATTATTATACGGGCATGCTCTTTGGAATGTATGATCAGAGATAGTACAGAGATTTGGGAATGAGTCTTTCTTATCTGGTCAATGATTGAGTAATCCTGAACCTTTATATTTTTCAAAAACTCTTCCACCTCTGCTTCAGTGACTGATTTCTTTATTGGCAATTGGCCATCTGTTATTTGCTTGGCCTTCCTCAACTCCTCTGGAGAGTAACATCACCCCAATCGAGTCAAACCTCCAGTTTCCCCCACTTCCTCTATGATTTCCTTGCCTTTGTAGGTCATCACAGTTTTGTTGTAGTTCCAAGGAGTGGTTTTAGTGTTGGTCATAGGGGGTTGCACGACAGGTTTGATTATTATCGACTCTATTATACCTTTCGTACGTCCCTGCTTCTGCCTCGTGATGGGGTAGCCTCCGAGTACATATAACCTTAGGCTTGGGACACTGGTGTGAACTTCCAGCCTCGAGATTTTTGGAATAAATAAATTGCCTTATTTGAGCTCTGGGCGCCTTTCACAATCAATGGCACATCTCGGCCTACTTCCAGACCTGTTCCTTCTTGAATTGCACCCACTATCATTTCTACTCGATCGACCGACTTGTATTCTTGATCTCAGCCAACCATTCCCACAAAATGAATATTATTGTGTGCTAGCAACGGGTTGTTTGTCACATTAGGAGGGTCTTCGCCATTCGTCACTATAATTAATTTTTCAAAAATGAGTCTCTCTATGGCTCTTTTCAGAGTCCAACAGTCATCAGTGCTATGCCCCGGGGCACCTGAATGATATTTACATCTAGCATTTGCTTGAAATCTATGTGAATCAGGATGCATATGGTGGGGAGCGATGGGTCCAATCATGCCCATTTGCTTCAGTTTCTGGAATAGACTAGAGTATGACTCGGTCAATGGAGTGAATTTTTCTACCGGCCTTTGTTCTCGACCATAATCCTGCCTGGGGCGGGCATTGTAGGGTGCCCAAAAATTTTGCGGCTGAGGTCGGGGGGACCTTGGAGCTGGTGCCCGTACCTGCCGATTGGGAGGCCAAGCATATGATTGAGCATTGAATACTGTATATTGTAGTGGGCCCACAGAGTATTGAGGAATTAGCGAGGGATAGTTGTTATACCCTATTTTAACACGGGTCAAATTAGAGTATAACATTTTGGTAATTCTGAAGGTTTAAACAATTAAAAGAGTCGCCACCTAATTATTTTAATGGTGAATTAGGACACCAATTTTAGCTAAGTAGTGCTTAAAATTAACTATGTTTTATGGTCTACTTAACCTTAGATATTATGGGTAAGAGTTCTAATTAATCTTATAAGGAAGATTGTAAAAATACCCTATATGATCCGCTAATTATGGTTAACCGGCCAAACTTAAGTTAATTAATGCTACATGCAAAAACAAAAGTAGACATCTTTCAAACGAAAAATAAGATTTACTAAAAAAAATTACGAAGAAGAGTTTTCTTTGTCTTTAAGTAAAATTGATTTAAGCTCGTAACGTTGAAATATGTTATTACTTGCCTAAAAGTGGATCTAGTCCCCAAAGTCAATTTTAACTTGTAAAATAGCAACTAGATAAGTTAAAAGGGATGAGTAGGTAAAAAGTTGTTAAGCTACTGATTTTAAAGATACTTTAATAGATTTAATATGGCTAAATTTAACTAAATGTTGAATCTATCACTCCATACCTAACGCCATAATTATATTAATAGATTGAAATTTTACTACTACTCAAATTAATGCCTACTAAACAAATAATCAAGACACACATAAAATATAGGTAACCAAAAAATGCATATTAAGCAAAAATAATAATAAAAAATAAGACAGAATAATAAATAATCCTCTATCCAATTTAATTAGGGAGAAGAATCCTGCAGTTGTGCTATTGGAGGAAGTCACGAGAGAGTAGTGCTTGGTTCGGCTTCGGCAGTGGTAGAGTCTCGCTTGAGACTCTTGATTGCTCCGATGTGTGTAACATGCAAAAAAAAAGAATAAAATTAGCATAGGACTTAAATCTTTAACAAGCATGAAGAAAATGAAACAATGAAGCTAGGCAAAGACAAGATTGCACGTGTGTGTCCCAAGTATTATAGAGACAAGGAACAGATCTCAAAAACTTCAAATAGGATAGATATTGCAAGGAAAGGATGCTTTTATAAAACTTAAGAACCTAATATTTGTATATATACTTGTAAGGAACCAGGAGTGTGGCATACTTTTAAATATATGTTTCATTTAACATGTTTCCAATCAGTTGGGTCAAGCTACTGCTACTCCATAAGTAATATTTAATTAATTAATTTAAAAAAAAGTAACAAATTCTCTTAACAAGATCCATGTTCACATATTATTTAAAACAGTGAGTTAGTATCTTAAACAATATTGTAGCAGAGTACTTCTTCCATATGATATTTGAATAAATAAATAGTGACTAATCCATAAAAATTCATGGCCTACAAACATGGTTCTTAAATAGCTGAAAACGACATATTACCTAAAGGTTTAATAATAGGATGTACTATGAGCAAATTTGGTACGCAAATTCATATGAGAATTTCGTCAAACACATGCCATTCTTATTCAAACTTTCTATTGTCAGAGTAGGCAATGAACCACAAATCATGATTTTTCAATAAAATAATTCCTAAAGCATGATTTCTACATAGAAAGAAAGTAACATTCTTAAGCAAGCATTTATTATGGAACTCAAAATATAAATAAAAAAAGGGAGAAGGAAATTTTAAAGCTACAGACCTGCTTGGGGGGCAGTGAACCGAGGGCGGCGTCAAGAAGATCTTTGACTTTGGCTCAGCTCTTTCGGAAGATCATCAAATGTGGACACAATAAATAAAAGATTTGGCAAGGCTATGGACTAAATAGAGGTTAAAAAGTAGAGAAAATTTAAAGCTGGATTTTGAGAGAGCAAGGAAGAAGATAAGCTTTGAATAGTTAGCCACTGAGGGTGAAGGGCGATAGAAGGGCTGGCCACGTCTCTGCCCCCCAAAAAAACCCCTAATGTCTAGTATTTATAGGGACGAGTTCTAGGGTTATTTGGGCGGGATTTTTCCCTATAACATTCGAAATTAAGAGCATGGGGTTTTGAACGGTAAAATAGTCGTTAATCATTTAATGAGGGAGATTTGAGCAGATTTGTTTCAGATTTGCCTGAGACTTTGAGCAGATTTGTTTCAAATTAATACCCAAACTAGTTGAGATGTGCTCTTGTACGTAGGGGTTTGAAATCCAAAAATTGATCAAAGAAATGAAGGAAAAGTCAAGATGAAAGCGACAGTGGAAAGGGAAAGGGAAAGGGAAAGGAAAAGGCAGGCGTTTGTTTTTTGGGTGAAAGAAGGCATGTTCTGTTGAAGTTTGAATTTTAGTCAAAAGGTGGAGAAGAGGACAAAGGTGTGGGTATTAAATAGAGGTTGATAATATTAAATAGATGTTGATAAAAAAGCGAAGTAATAAAAGTAATAACAATATTAGTTACGGTACTACTATTAATAGAAGTAAATATAGTAATAATAATAATAATAATAATAATAATAATAACAACAACAATGTAACGACCCGACCGGTCGTTTTGAGTACTAGCACTCCGTTCAGCAGTCGGAGGCCATGAACAACTTCATTTCAGGTATTATGACTTGTTCGCACGGTCGGAATTTAAATTCGGGAAGATCGAAGTTAAATTTAGATGAGAATTCTCATTTGAGAAGCTTAAAGTTGAAAGAATAAACCATGATTGGATTTTTGAGTAAACGACCTCGGAATTGGGATCCGAAGGTTCCAACAGGTTTGTATAATGATTTCGGACTTGGGCGTATGCCCGGATCAGGTTTTGGATAACTCGGGAGCGTTTTGGCGCCTAATGTGGAAGTTAGCATTTTAGAAGAAATTCTATAAGTTTGGCTTGAAGAGCATTTTGGTGTTATCAATGTCCGTTTGAAATTTCGAGACTGGGAATAGCTCCGTATAGTATTTCTGGAGTTGGGGGCGCGATCGGAAGTGAATTCGGAGGTCCGTAGACCATTTTGAAGCCATTTGGCTAAAGATTGAAATTTGAAGTTTTGGAAGGTTTGACCGGAGAGTTGACTTTTTGATATCGGGGTCGGAATCAAATTCCGGAAAATGGAGTAGGACCGTAATGTCAAATATGACTTGTGTGTAAAATTTGAAGTCAATCGGACGTGATTTGATAGGTTTCGGCATCGGAAATAGAAGTTGGAAATCTTAAAGTTCTTAAACTTGAATTTGGGGTGTAATTCATAATTTTAGCGTTGTTTGATATGATTTGAAGCCTCGAGCAAGTCCAGAATATGTTTTGGGATTGGTTGGTATATTTGGTTGGGGTCCCGGGGGCCTCGGGTGGAGTCCGGGAGGTTAACGGATCAAAATTTGGATATTTAGGAAGGGACATCAGCTGCTTCTGTCAAAACCGCTTCTGCGGCTCTTGGACCGCAGAAGCGAGACCGCAAAAGCGGTCATGTGATCGCGGAAGCGGAAGGGCCAGGCCCAGGGGGAAACTGCAGAAGCGGACCCCAAGACCGCAGAAGTGGTAGACCCAAATCGCAGAAGCGGTTCTTTTTCCGCTTATGCGGATTCGCAGAAGCGAGTTCTGGGCCGCAGAAGCGGCCCAGTCTCTTTGGCCCATTTTCGCAAAAGTGATCCTATGTCCGCTGAAGCGAAACCCGCAGAAGCGGGATTTCTTCCGCAGATGCGGAATTTACAGGAGGCAGAATGTTTTAAAATCCGATTTTTGGGTCATTTCTCTTCACATTTTCTTCCATGGGAGCGATTTTTGGAGCAGCTTTGAGCGTCATTTTCGTCATCAAGCATGGGGTAAGTGATTTCTACTGGTTTTGTGTTAAATACATTGATTATATATGGAGATTAAGCATGGAATTAGTGTAAATATTGGGTTTTGGTGGAAAAACCTAGAAAATTATAAAACTTGGATTTTAGCCACGATTTTGAGTATGGAATTAGGAGAAAATCATATATTTGAATTCGTAAGGTCATGGGTAACTTTTACCTTCGAGAAAATTTGGATTCCGGGCATGTGGGCCTAAGGGAACTTTGGTCATTTCACTAAACGAAGTTGGGAATTCATATAATTTGAATTGTTAACGAGTATTTGGGTATATTCTCATTAGTTTGTCGTTAATTGGCTAGTTTGGGTGTGCTTTGCGTTGGTTCAAGCTTTCGGGAGGATGTAGAATGCCGAATTCGAATCTTCGGAGCGAGGTGAGTCTCCTTTCTAATTCTGTGAGGGAGAACTTACCCCATAGGTGAAGTGAATGATTAAGTTCTCCTATTTGTGGGGGCTACGTACGCACGAGGTGAAGAGAGTCCGTGTGTAGCTACTATTATGCTATTGTCCGGGTAGATTAAGACCCAGAAAGCATGCTATACTTGAATAAATTATGAACTC
>MDKF010061304.1:0-12735 GCA_026770625.1 Nicotiana glauca | reverse complement strand
GATATAGGAAATTACTTCATAAATATAAAATTGAGTTTTGGATTAGGTAGCGGGTTCAAGCTAAAAGGATCCTCCTTTTTGTTTGAATTCGGACTTGAATTTATATTTGTGAATTAATTGGCCTATAGAGACTAATAAAGAATAGAAAAATTTAGCTTACTTTAGGATTGGCCTTTAATAATAAAAATGAGACGAGCCTCGCCAAATCAAATATACAATTGCAGGGACCTCATTAATTACTTAATAAAAAAAATACCTAAAAATTTGGGACGTGGCCGTTTAGCAAATTTTACGGCCTTCCCAAAAGATAACAACACGTTATCCACTTTAGGCGCGATTTTTAATAATATTACTTTCCTAATATGGGTGTGCATTTCTTGCGACCCAAATCTAAATCCAAAAACGTTGAATAAGAATGTGTCAAGGATCCGGGTGCATTTCATGTGACGTGATCCGAAACATGTTCTTAAACGATGTTCACTTTCTTAAATAAAACTATAATAGATAAAAATGGTAAAATAATTCTAAAATGGCACAATAGGATGGCATGTATAAAAATCAAATATTTTAGCCAAATATGACAGTTGAGCGACCGTGCTAGAACCACGGAACTCGGGACTGCCTAACACCTTCTCCCGGGTTAACAGAATTCCTTACTCGGATTTCTGGTTCGCAACTGTAATACAGAGTCAAACCCTTCCTCGATTCGGGATTCAAACCGGTAACTTGGGACACCATAAATCTCCCAAGTGGTGACTCTAAATTTTAAATAAAACGAATCCCGTTTCTATTGTCCTTAAATTGGAAAAAACTCCTTTATTACTATATCTCTTCCCGGGGTGTAGTAAAGGCCGATATTTATTCGGTAAAAAGGAGGTATGACAAATGGCACTAACATCCCCTTTGTCGGGGGTGCTATATCATTTTATGATACAGGTTGTTCCACAGCGAGCGGCATCGGCCAATGATAGCAGTATTCTCTTCCCTGTAGACTTGGTGAGCCCCACTCTATCCCGGGGTCATGTCATGTATCTTTTGTTTATTTTCTCATCATGTAATTTATATTTGAGGTATAGACGGAGCCTTGTTACCGAAATTTCCATATTATGTTACTTTTCAGTTGTGTTTAGAGGCTCCGTAGATAGGTTGTGGGTGGTGTTTGGTATTGGGAATGAAATTATAAGTAATGGTATTTGGAAAATATGTTTTCCTCCATATCTATAAAATTTTTCACATTTTGGATACTATTGTTGAAATGGCTAATGAAAATAAAAAGGGAGTTATTAATGAAATGTTTATAAAGTATGATTAATGGAGTCCATCTCCTATTTATTCATGAATCAGTTTGGGTAGAATGAAACCTAACAGGCTTGCTCAGTCGAGATTAATCGATTGAGCGCCGGTCACGCTCCTCGGGTTTTGGGGCGTGACAAACTTGGTATCAGAGCCTAAGGTTTTAAAGTGTTCTAGGATGTCTCGGAGCTGTGTCTACTAGAGTCCTTCTTATCGGTGTGTTGTCGACCACATCTATAAGTTGGAGGCTATTTGGACATTTAGGAATTTCACCCTTCTTTGATACTCCAGATCGTGCGATATAGCTCAAGATAGGGAGCTGATTTTCTCTCTAAGTCTTATTCTCAAGATTGGTACTTTTGATGCCAGAATGTGCGAATTTGGAGCATGTAATGAGGGATTGATCCCACCACTGAGTCCGAGTGGATTGCCCAAGGACTTGTTAGGACAATGTGTCGAGCCATGGAGGGATTGGTAGAACTGGTTTCTAAGGGGAGTACCCTTGTTCCTATTAATGTCACTGCACCATCAGATCATGTAGTATATCAGTATGTTACCAATGTATGTTACATATATGAAGTCGGGGTGCATCAGTTAAGGCACTGCCCCACCAATCTAGAGTCACCAAGTAAGTGACCCATTAGTACGTCGTTCTGAACGCCACACACTTTTACTTATTATATATGTACACCTATATTTGGAGCTTGCATAGATATGGTCTTAAAAAGAATCTAAATCACAAAACATTTCATGCACATGCTCTTTGAATGAGAAGTATTATTCACAAAGTCTCTCGATCACAATTCTCTTACTTGCACCTCCCTATGGAATTGAGCTCTATAATTATGTTCCTGAATTAAGTTGTAACACTATTGATGCTTCCCACTTGCTTTTCCTAAATTCTCAACAAGGGACTATTACCGATGAATTTCTTACAGAAATGCTTTATTTAAATGGACGACATCTACTCACTTGTGCCTATACATGCACCGTCATAAAGTTTACCTATGTGGTGTCAAGTTCCATGTAAAGCATCCCAGTGTTATGATCCTTCTCGAGTCACTCCTTTTCTTACTGGTGTATATGGATTCTATGGTCTGAACAATCATTCTACTCTCTCTCGAGTATCATCACGAAACCTTCTCACTGTCAAGTAACATGAGAACATGCATCAACCCCTATCATATAAGTGCATATCAATCAAAATAGTCACCGTGTGCATAAAGTCTTTCTGAAAATTGAGATCCTCACATACCAATCATAGGAAGATCTTGTGTCGCCATAACTTTCGTGTCCACTTGAGATATCCCTTAGTAAGTAGATCACTTGGTCTCTAGTATTGTGGTCGCCCATAATGTGGTCTAGTATTGCAGTTTGAGAGTTAATATAGCAGAATCATGTAGCTCCTAACAAATGATCATTTTCTCTTTATACCTCCACAACGTGATAATTGTGTTCCTTAGTTAGTGAACTCATTGTGCTAGTTCCTAACACTTATTCGATAACCATGAGAGAACATGCCCTTCGATGTGTTACTATGACATTTTTTTTTTCAAGTTGAAACCCATGGAGAGTTCATCATGAACATCTGCAAACCTTCTATGATTATTTTGCACTGTCTCATTGAGTTTGATTGTCTTTATACCCTCGACTTCTAGAATCATTACCATCATTGACTATATCGTTGTCATGTGTGGGGAGTTTTTGCTACACTTGGTATTCCACCTTTCTGGGTGGGTAGGAGTGTTATTTGTCTTTCTCCCTGGAGCATCATGTTAACCAATTAAACCCCTCTAACCAATACATGATTTTGTTCCAATATTAAGATTTCCTATCTATGTGGTTTCACTCTTGAAAGGTTGAGATTAGATGCCTTCAGATTTTTGTACATATCATGAGCATATTGATTTGGAAGACAAGTTATTGTATCATCACTTCTCTCATATAGTATCAATTGTCAGGAAGGGTTAAGCTGTTTGAAGTATGATAATCTTGTAAGTGTTCAACTTCTTTTCATCCTCATGGGCTTGTGGCATATATTCCATGTGCCAGTTAACGTTAAGAGTGTAATTCAAATTCATGTGTTTTGAAACCCATATCGCATTCAAGGTGCCAGGATATTCTCATTCTTGATAACTGGATTTTCTCTACACTCCAGGAGGCGACTGGGTCACGTACTTGAATATTCCTCCTTAATGGTTCCTATTGCCAAGGTACTAGTTACCCTTATTCCTTAATTGTCTAATAGTTGATGTCGTCACAATGATTAACCATATCAGCATCATTAATAGAAATACTCTGCTCAGCGCCTAAATGGATTCCTAAATAATTCCAGCCCAATCTTGAACTATGTTGCTCCTTACTGTATTAGACCTATTGGGTATTGAAGGTTCAAACATGTCAAAGAGGAAGTATCCCCGTGTGATCCCATATATTCGATAATTAATTTATCGTTAGTTTATGATAGCACATCTTAGAGTAATCGTGGAAGGTCAACGAAGGTTTAACATGGGCGTTCATGTAGAGATATAGAGTTTAGAAAGGTGAAGTGGTTATTCTCAATACTCTCCCCTAAAGATGTTATGTGAGTTCATATGAAGGTTGCGTAAGTGCATTTCCCATTAGGTCGCACTAGGAGTATGATGTTTCCCCATAATTGTTCCTCATGAATTTGTGTTTTCATATGACTATGTCTAAGAAGGAAGGTGGAGATAAATTTTATATCATCCCGTGGAAGTTATTGAAGGTGAATTTAATGGATAGTTAGCTTATGCGAGATATCTACTTGCCATCCTTGATAGGTAAGTTTGGGGCAGAAATGGCTCATGTGAATGTGTTATGGCAAAGTTTATAGGTATAAGAGGCCACATTGAAGGCCGAGAGTGTTGTGGAAATAAGATATTTTCGCTTGATTTTTTAACAATTGGTTTTGATTTGAAAGGTACCTTATAGGTGTTATGATATAAAACTGTGCAGTCCATGTTCAGGTGTCATTATAATAATGTAGTTTTTATGATGCTGAGAATTAGTGTTATGAGTATATACATTGTGGTGGTTTGTCGAGATGTGGATGTATTTTTAGGATGATTTTGGTGGTTCTCTGACAAGTGGATATGCCGAGTTAAAAAGGAAACTCTGGTGAAATTTTTGGAAATTTAAAGAGTTAGCCAAATTCGAGCTGTTGATATATTTCATGATGTGAACAAGCTGATGTTACATAAATATGGCTAATGAGTGAATCTCGATCCTCATTCGAGGACGAATGATCCTGGGGGGTGGGGGGGAGAACGTAAGGCCCCGGAATTTCTTTTTCCAAGTAATTTAAGATTTCGTCGTGCCAAGGTAGGCTAATTATTTTATTTTGTGTGCAAATGAGGATTCATGATATAATGGATATCAATTGGATATGTTTATAAGCGTATAAGTCATATTATAAGTAATTTGGGATCTAAGGAGAGGCCTAAGTCTAAGCCAAGTTGGAAAATTTCATAATAGACGAAAGTTGTAAATGAGTGCGCACAAGACTTCACTTTGGACGATAATATCTCTAGTTATATAAGGAGTTGTGTGATGAACAACCTATCCAACTAAAGTCCTTTGAGTCTAGTTTCCAACACAACAAACCGTTCGTCATTTGGAGATATATACAGATAGTTATGACCATTTTATTCGGCATGTGTTACTAGTGCGACCATTAGCGCGATCGCTAGTAGATGCGCATATTGTGAAGTATTCTGCCTCCCTAGCATGACCATAGCGCGACCAGTAGAGCGATCGCGCTAGTAGAAGACCTCTAAATACCCCAAGACCGGGTATAGAGAGTTCCCAAGTCATTTTTGGAGCAAGGGCTTGCTCTCTCAAGAGGAATCCGTCCCACTCTTCATTTCTATGATCCAAGGTCAGATTTTTGGAGTATTTTGAGTTGATTACTAATCCTAAATACTTATATTAACATGGATTGATCTTGGAAATCCATAGATTTTCATTCAAATCCTTGAATTTATCAAGAACACTACAAGTGGGGATTCTCAAGATTCTTACTACAAGAGGTATGTCTATCATCTCTAACTACTCTATGGTGATTGGAGGCCATAAATTCTCAATTTAAATACATGAACATGGTAGGGATTCAAAGGTGATTATTTGATGGAATTTTGTTAATTGGGTGTGAATGGTTGATCGTACATGTGATGTTAGGAGTATAAATTGTTAAAGACTAATGGTGGAATGAATTGTTGGTTAATGGTGATAGTTGGAGGAATCAATACTATAGTTAAGAGGTGTAAATATCTATGCCTACAAGGTGTTTGATAATAGGACTAAATGACATAAGTTATGGAATTTATTAGTAATATTGTCCCTATTGAATGCTGTATTGTAGATTGAAGTTATCTAAGAGTAGTGGATCATTGTAGTATCATTAAGGGGCGAATTAGAGATATGTATGGCTAAAACTCCGTCTTTTAGAAATCAAGCTTCATCGATGTTTGTGTGAATATGGTATGATTAAAGTTGAATCGTTGCAACGATTGTTATTTTACATGAATTGGTGTTGTAACCTTATATGCGTGAAAGATGTGTCTCAACATGATCAACGTGCTATCTTGATAACTTGAAAGGGGCAAAAGATATGAATTATGTATCGAAATGCTAAAACCTTAAATTGAGATTTGAGCTGCATATATTATGCCAAACTATGTGAAATCGTCTATGTATAGAGATGTTTGAAGTAATCAAATGAATTTGGAAAATAGAGTGTGACCAATGTGCCGAGAACTTGAATTATAAATGTACTTGGTGATGCCTTTGATGTGTTTTATTACGGGTTGGTGTATCCCCTCTATTGCTTTGGAAAAATTCATTGTGTGTAAAGTTCTATTGTTAATAAACTTGAGGTGTATGATTTCTGCAATATTGTATCTGCCCATGATTCCTCTCATGTGCACTTGACATTTTGGATCGAATGGCTTGTTATTGAAATTGGTATCGATGTGAAACATGTGAAATATGAAATACGGCCACCGTGCCAGGAATAAAGAATCTTTTGAATGGCCAAATGAGCCAAGGAAATACTGTTGTTGTTGGTGACTGGAATTACTAATTGGAATCTATAAAATGTGAAGGATATTGAGGTAAGCATGGTTGCATTTATGCTATATTTGTATACTTGTATTCATACCACAACTATGTGCAATTTTACATTGAACCAACAATATTTTTGGGAGTACCATTAGCAAGACCGAGGAAGGGTGGGTCATAAGGCCCACACCCGAAACTACACGTGTCGGTGTAGGAGTGGAGTGTGATTTGGAATAAAATTGAAATATTGGTAAAATTGTAACTATTTCCCCTAAAGTGGGATGGAACTAATACTTGTGAATTGAAAAATTAAAAGCCAACCCACACGGCATATGTGGGAAGGCGACCTAGCTGATCGGGTGGAGATCAGACTCCATGTTGTGCGCATGGTGGTACTATTATTGTGACAACTTTCTTTCGTATCGTAATGTCAAATCACATTGTTCCATGGGGAGATGGCCTAGCCGATCGGGCGTGATCGGACTCCGTGCTAACAAAGACGGTGGTAATATCGGTGTTAGTGATCTCCCAACCAAATATATATATATATATATATATATATATATATATATATATATATATATTTATTTATTTATTTATTTATGCACACTATTTTCTTACTCGAAAATAATTATGTTTCAATTGGTTATTTGGGTATTGTTGACCGGGACTTGCAGTGTTGACATGGTGCTTATTTGGAACTTTGTTATCTTTATGATTTCCTCTTTATACTTGTATGAAAGTTCTTTCTAACTAGATGGTGTTTAGTTATACATGCTAGTGCTATTCAATGGCACTAACGTCCCCTTTGCCTGGGGCGTTGTATCGTTTTATGATACAGGTTGTTCCATAGCAAGCGACATCAGCCAATGATAGTAGTATTCTCTTCCCAGTAGACTTGGTGAGCCCCACTCTATCCCGGGGTCATGTCATGTATCTTTTATTCATTTTTGTTGATATCCAATTTTTTCCTACATATTTTTATACTCAGAATATTCTCAAAATAGCATGTACACGCATATATAAGCATGCCCAAGAATTTTGGTATTTTTTTCAATTTTTAAAGCTTTTTAAAATCATTTTATTGTTTGTTTTAGGAGTACAAAATTTAATAATTATTCCTAAAATTAATATTTTTGGTGATTAATTTATTTCCATCCTCATATTTACACCAAAATATAATTAAGGTGATTTTTGCATATTTTATAAACTTATTTGATATTTTTTAAAACTAAATTGCACAAAATTATAATTATAGCCTATATTACGATTAATAGCGTTTTACAATTATAAAATTATTCTCAATATTTTTAGACTAACATTTATATATTATTAATTAGTTCGGTACTTTTAATTTATTTTTAAAATCATTTTAACTATTTTAATTAAATTAAAAAAGAGAGAAATTGGCTATTTAATATATAGGTCATTACCATTTCAATTTTAGCCGAATCAAACCCCCAATTTCCCAGCCCTATTTTGATTTAAATCCCACCCATACCCCTTTTAACCTAAGCCTGAACCGGATCCCCCACCTACCCCGCTCAATTTGGACCGTTGATCACTCAGATCAACGGTCCATATTCACCATTCCATAATTAAACTTGAACGACCCCCTAACCTAATTCATTTCCCACCAACCAGCCACCCTTGAATCCCCTTCCTCTCTAATCCCCTCTTCAACCTCGTTCTAACCCTAATCCCCTTCGATTCTCACCGGAATCCATGGCTTCTTAGGCCATGGAAACCTCATACTTACCTCCTACTGCTACCATGAGCCTGATGCTTGAAGGATCGAGGACAGGCTTCAAGAGTCTTCACTTAGATCTTCACCGACTTGAGGTTTCCGGCCATCTCTGGCCTTGCTCCGGCATATCCTAGTCTCCTGATTCTGATTCCGACTTTATCCGACTTAGATCGGATTTTTTTAAAGCCTTTCTCACTCTAGGGTTCTTCTGAAACCCTAACTATTCGAGGCTTTTCTCCGATTCTTTTTAGATCTTTTACGTATCTATGCTATGCGTGAATTTTTAAATGATTTCCCTAAGTTTTCCTTTGAAAATTGCTTTCAAAACCCTTCTTTTCCGATTTAGGGTTTCTGGAAAGTGTTCAAGTGTTTTTATGATTTTTTTTCTTTCTTTCTTTATTATTTGTATTTTTTCTCTTATTGTGTTCCTGTATCATGTTCTCACTCGCTTTCTACTGTGTTCTTATACTTGCTCTATTATGTTCTTGTGTGCTCTTCTACAGAGTTTCATACTCCTTGATTGAATGTTCTTTTGCTATGTTTTCTATACTCCGTCCTGGCATATTCTCCCACTATGTTTTATACGCTATGATTCTCGCTTGTTTTTTTCACCATGTTCTGCTATCTTCATCCTCTATAAGCATGTATTTCTTCTACTGTTTCTTCTACTGTCAGTTGTTCCCTCACTACGCTTTGAAACTAATTTCTTCACTCTGTTTGCTTTGATCTTTCTACTTGTTTGCATGCTTTCTCATGAGCCTCTGAAAGAAGCCACTAAGCCTGTTTTGACTACTTTTCCCTCCATCTCTGTGTTTGATTCAATGTGGAAACCCTAGAATTTGGGATTCCACCGACGATTCAATTATGTAGGTTAGGGTTTTATTTTGGAACCCTAACTCTCTGCTAAACTCTTCTGGATTGGATTCTTTCCACTGATTTTACAAGGTCATGACAAAATTCTTTGTGTTTAAGCATGCCTGTGTGCTTTTATATGCGTGTTGAATCTTTCTTTAAAAGGATTTCAACTAGTAATTGAATCAGAATCTTTTTGTGGGGGGTTTTAATTGATTGTTACTGATTTTCCTTGAGTAAAACCTTTTTCTTCACCTTTTCTGACTGGGTTCATTCACACCAAATATTTGAACTTGTGATTTCTTGGCCGTTAATTGATTCTCTTTCCTTAATTATACAACCATGTACTTTCAGGAAAACTTGTCCTTAAAGTAACCTTTATGTATTTGCCCTCAATTGCATACTTTGCACAAAGAGTTTGATTGATTTCTTTCCTTAGTTGGTTTTATGCCCATTTGAATTTGAATCCCTTAATTAAAGGGAGTCTTATGTGACTAATTGAAAATCAGACTTCAGTTATTTTCTTACCTTATTTCTCATGACTTTCACACTATAAATACCCGGCCTTTTCTTTTCACAACACATACTGAATACACTTCATACTTCACACTTATAATTCTCACAACCTTTTCTGAATTTTCTTGTCTGCACTTTAGCTTTCACAAGACTACTGCCTTCTTTGCTTGTCTCTTTTAAAACTGGTATGTCTTGATTCAATTCCCAGCATCATCCTAATGTGTTTATTTACAGTCTTTGC
Source organism: Nicotiana glauca (assembly GCA_026770625.1). NCBI lineage: Eukaryota > Viridiplantae > Streptophyta > Magnoliopsida > Solanales > Solanaceae > Nicotiana > Nicotiana glauca. The sequence continues at coordinate 3,007 of MDKF010061304.1, read as the reverse complement.
GCCTATGTCTACCTTCTGCAGAATTTGACATTAAAATGCTTATGTGCTACTGTTTCCTTTACTTGCATGTAAATACTAATTCCCCATCCCATTTACCCTCCATATGTTTGTAAGTGGGGACTCATGGCATGGCAACAAGAATTGTTGCTCATGAACTGAGTTCTAACCCCCTAAGTAGGCTAAAGGGTGTGCCAGTACATCCCATTGCTGGGTATGCACTTGCCTACTCCTTTCTTGAATCCTGCTTGTTATGAATCCCCATATCCCCACTCCCCTATGTATGCTGAGTTAAGGTATAGCCTGGCAGCATCCTAATTGCTGTCCAAGGTGAACCTGACCTTCAATAGGTCCTAACTCCCCAAGTTATAACTGACAAGCTGGTCAGGGGTGTGCTAGCACCCCAAAAATGCTTGGCATGACCACCAGCTTGCCATTTCCCCTCAACTGCACTTGCACTTACTCCTAGCCTCTAAGTTCTACCCCCCTCCTATGAGCCTTGCATGGGGACCTCGAGTTCCCTCTGAGCTTGGACATTTGAGGGTTGGCCTTTTCACACTGCACTATAATCTGATTCTGCAATGATATTTGGGGTGTAAGCATTGCCTGGAGTTCTTGAAGCTCCTTGGAACTTTGACACATCCCAAATAAGGGAAAGGCTTTAAAAAAAACCAATCCTGGAAGTTGGTTTATCTCATATTATTAGACTCTGAGTCTGGATTAGGCTGATTAGATGGGATTGAATGCATGTAAAGGGGTAGATATCATGTTTATAGGAATTGCCACTTTCGAAATTCGGCATCTCATACAGATATCATGTTTATAGGAATTACTACTTTCGAAATTTTGTGTCTCATATAGATATCATGTTTATAGGAATTACTACTTTCGAAATTTTGCATCTCACATAGATATCATGTTTATAGGAATTACTACTTCTGAAATTCTGCATCTCATATAGATATCATGTCTATAGGGAATTACTACTTCTAAAACTTCTGCATCTCATATAGATACCACGCTCATAGGTTTTCTGCACTTCGTATAAATACTATGTCCATAAGTCATTAATGAAATTCTGCATGTCATATAGGTAATATGCCTATAGGACTTCCTGCATTTTTCATATGCATCTGTCACTAGGCAAATCTGCTTATAAGAGTTAAATAACCAACTGCATATAGATCACCTGCCTATAGGATCTCTGCATAACAATAACAACGATAAAAATCAGTAACGCCTAGAAAGCATGCCTATAGGAGCTATCAACTAAACCTGAATCGTCCACTCGCTCCCTAGTCTAAAATTAGTGGTAATTTGTCTAACACTCGCAGAACTTATGATCCTGTAACTAAAAATTCTTTTTCTACAATCAGTTTATTCCTCTGTCTCTGAATTAATAGATATCATACCTATAGGTCCCGTTTAACATATAGGAAAAAATGGTTAAGTAATTAATCAACTACGTCAGTCTTCGACAACTACATCTAAGCAGCGCTAATTTGGACTCCCTATCTGGGAAATATGTGGTAAATCAACCTATCCTACGCCTTAATTTAATTCAGACCAAACCAATATGTGTAAGACATGCTAAACTACATGCTTCTCTTCAATTTTAGGAGGTTTATTTGAGCCATATCTGCTTACTTGCTCTCCCAAAACTTGCTATATATGTTTTGAATGTCGTCTTAGAATTTTATCCTTTGAAACTCTCAAAATTTCCCCAATCCTCTCCCCTTTTAGGATTAGTAGTCCTATATGCCTCTGGGACTTATAGGATTGGGACGAGTAATAGCATGCAATAAGTAACGATATCATTCCGCGCTTAATACCTTAACAGGGTGGGAAGGTGTGACAACCCGACCCGTTGTCACGTGAGTTACCGCCCCGTTTTCCCCATATTATGTTGTTCTATGCTTCAATATCAGTATTTGAATGAATCAGATAGAATTGAGTTGGTTTTAGTTGGAAATGAGGCACTTAGCCTCTTAGAAGGAAGCTTGTTTTGGAAAAGTCAACCGGAAGTTGACTATATAGTTAGAAGGCTTGGATGTGAATTCTAGTGATTTGGTTAGCTTCGGGAAGAGGCGATTTTGGGCAATTTGGAGAGGATCTGAAGGTGATTCCATCAGGTATGAATTTATAGACTCGAATAATATTGTTATGGTGTAAAAACAAGGATTTAAACACTGAAAATCCAAGGATTTAAGGGGTAAAAATGGAGGTTAGGGCTTGAAGCCTAAGAAGGTTGAATTGATGATTTGAGGGGTCAAATAGACTCCGATTCTCGTGTATTTTATATGTACGGACTCTTGGCGAGACGAGGATTCCGGTGATGTAAATCTCCTAATTTTTCGAGAAGCGGGCTCGGGGCTCGGGTTTTGCTAGTTTCGAGGTTCTTGCTATAATTCGATTATTTTCGATTGGGTATTGTTCCATTTGGATATTGTGATGTATTCGCTCTGTTTTTGGCTAGAATCGACGCGTGTGGAGGCTAATTTGAGGGGCAAAGGCATCGCAGGATTGAGATTTCGCTGGTTCGAGGTGAGTAATACTTGTGAATGATATCCTGAGGGTTTGAAACCCCGAATTTGCACATCATCGTGCTGTATTGTGGTGACTTGCACACCAGGTATGAGTGTGGGGTAGAGCACCGTTGGGGATTGTGACTTGGTCCGTCCCGGTTGAGGATTTTACTGCGTAATGGACTGAAACTTGCTAGATGCTATCTTGAATTGGGTTGATTGCCATGTTTTGAGCTTCGCGTCGGTTATTTGAACCCTGCAGGGGTTATTATCACTGTTTTCATGACACTTAGCATATTAAATGATTTCAGTCCTGAGTTAAACACTGTTTTGATATGTGCAGTCATGTTGCTAAGGTTTAAAGACTTAAATTGCATTTTCTGATGTTTTGAGTTAAAAGTTATTACTTAACATTGCTCGAGTGGCTCATTTGCATGTTCTGGACTGAGATATGGATCGGGCTGCACGCCGCAGCAGTATATACA
>MU782326.1:4423-26342 GCA_026770625.1 Nicotiana glauca | reverse complement strand
TTTTCTCTTATTGCATACAACTAGCATCATTACTTAGCATAATTTAGTTTACAACTGTAGTTGATAAATTTAGTTGTTAAACAAAAGAAAAACCAAAAAATGATAGAAGCAAAAAGTAGAAGCCAAAACACATTTCTAGACTTCACAAATACTCGACTCCCAAATCTAGCTCCCTATGGATATTGACACCGATACCGCTATTGGGTAAAAGTAATTAGCGCCCACTCTTCCTAAGGGTTGAGTCCGCACCGATCAGTTATCTCTTATATAAAGTTTCATCGTATTGTCGAGAAAGGGTGTTTAGCTTATTTGGCTTATGTTTGTGATTCGAGTGTTGAGGTTCCTTTTATGGATTCTGTGCCAGTTGTGCGGGAGTTTCCAGAGGTATTTCCTGCAGACCTACCGGGGATGCCACTCGATAGGGATATTAATTTTTGCATCGATTTGGCTCCGGGCACTAAGCTCATTTCTATTCCATCATATCGTATGGCCCTGCCAGAGCTGAAAGAATTGAAGGAGAAGTTGCAAGATCTGCTTGATAAGGGCTTTTTTAGGCCTCGTGTATCGCCTCGTGGTGGGTTGGTGTTTTTATTAAAAAGAAGGATGGATCGATGAGGATGTTCATAGACTATCGACAGTTGAACAAAGTCACCATCAAGAACAAGTATCCATTATTGAGGATTGATGATTTTTTTTATCAGCTTTAGGGTGCCAAGGTGTTTTCAAAGATTCATTTGAGATCTGGCTACCATCAGTTGAGGATTAGGGCATTCGATGTCCCTAAGACAGCTTTTCAGACTCGATATGGGCATTATAAGTTTCTAGTGATGTCATTTGGGTTGACAAATTCCACAACATTTATGGATTTGATGAATCAAGTGTTTAAGTCGTACCTAGATTCCTTTGTGATTGTTTTCATTGATGATATCTTGATTTACCCAGCCGAGAGGTGCATGAGCAGCATCTTCGAGTCGTTCTCCAGACTCTGAGAGATAGTCAGTTACATGCTAAGTTTTCAAAATGTGAGTTTTGGTTAAGTTCAGTTGCATTCTTGGGTCACGTTGTATCAGCAGAGGGTATTCAGGTATATCCTAAGAGGATTGAGGCAGTTAAGGACTGGCCTAGACCCACATCAGCTATACAGATCTGGAGTTTCTTGGGTTTGGCGGTTTATTACTATCGATGTAGTGGAGGTTTTATCTATAGCAGCCCCGATGACCAGATTGACCCAGAAGGGTGCCTAGTTCAGGTCGTCAGACGAGTGTGAGGTGAGCTTTCAAAAGCTTAAGACAGCTTTGACTACGGCGCCGGTGTTGGTTTTGCCCACAGGTTCAGGGCCATATACAGTATATTGTGACGCATCTTGTATTGGACTTAGTGCGGTATTGATGTAGAATGGCAAGGTTATTGCATATGCTTAGCGACAGTTGAAAATTCATGAGAAGGATTATCCATTTCATGACTTGGAGCTAGTAGCCATTGTTCACACGTTAAAGATTTGGAGGCATTATTTATATGGCATGTCGTGTGAGTTGCTCACGGATCATAAGAGTTTGCAGTATTTGTTCAAGCAGAAGGAGCTAAATTTGAGGCAGGTTGGAGATATTGAAAGACTATGATATCACGATCTTGTATCATCCTGGGAAGGCCAATGTGGTGGTCGATACTTTGAGTAGGAAGTCAGCCAGTATGGGCAGCCTTGCGTATATTCCAGTTAGTGAGAGATTGTTGCTTTGGATGTTCAAGCTTTGGACAATCCATTCGTGAGGTTGGATGTTTCTGAGCCCAGTCATGTTCTAGCATGCACAATCGCTCGGTCTTCATTATTTGAGTGTATCGGATATCGGCAGTATAATGACCCTCACTTGCTTGTCCTTAGGGACACAGTGTGGCATGGTGGTGCCAAGCAAGTTACGGTTGGAGATGATGGGGTTTTGAGAATGCAGGGTCGCCTTTGTGTGCCTAATGTGAATGAACTTTGTGAGTTGATTCTAGAGGAGGCTCATAGTTCCCGGTATTCTATTCACCCGAGCACCGCTAAGATGTATAAAGATTTGCGGAAGCATTATTGGTGGAAGAGGATGAAGAAAGATATTGTTTCATAAGTAGCTCAGTGTTTGAATTGTCATCAGGTAAAGTATGAGCATCAGATACCTGGTGGTTTGCTTCAACAAATTGAGATTCCTGAGTGGAAGTGGGAGTGTATCACTATGAATTTCATTGTTGGGCACCTATAAACTCAGATTAAGTTCAATGCAGTATAAGTTATTATGGATAGGTTGACTAAGTTAGCGCATTTCATTCTTGTGGCAGTTTTCTATTCTTCGGAACGATTGACAAAGATTTATATTCGTGAGACGTTCGTCTTTACGGTGTGCCCGTATCTATCATTTCTGATCGGGGTATGCAGTTTACCTCGTATAGTGCGAGTTGGGTACACGAGTCGAGTTGAGCACATCATTTAATCCTCAGAAGGATGAACAGTCCGAGCGTGCTATTTAGATTTTGGAAGATATGCTCTAAGCATGTGTTATTGACTTTGGAGGTTTTTAGGATCAGTTCTTGCCGTTAGCAGAGTTTGCCTACAATAACAACTATCAGTCGAGCATCTAGATGGCTCCCTACGAGGCATTATATGGTAGATGGTATCGATCGCCGGTTGGGTGGTTTGAACTGGGGGAGGCTCGGTTGCTGGCTACATATTTAGTATATGATGCCTTGGATAAGTTTAAGATCATTCAGGATAGACTTCGTACAGCTCAGTACAGGCAAAAGAGTTATGCCGACCGTAAGGTTCGTGATGTGACATTTATGGTCAGAGAGCGAGTGTTGCTCTGGGTGTCCCTCATGAAGGGCGTTATGAGATTTGGGAAGATGGGCAAGTTAAGCCCTAGGTTCATTGGGCCTTTTGGGATTCTTCGGAGAGTGGGTGAGGTGGCTTACGAGCTTGTGTTGCCACCAGGTTTATCAGCAGTGCATCTAGTGTTTCATGATTCCATGCTCCGGAAGTATCACGGCGATCCATCCTACGTGTTAGACTTCAGCATTGTCCAGTTAGTCAAGGATTTGACCGACGAGGAGGAGCCAATAGTTATTCTAGACCGGCAGGTTCAATAGTTGAGATCGAAGAGTTATCCTTTGGTTAGTGTGCAGTGGAGAAGTCAGCATGTTGAGGCAGCTACCTGGGAATCCGAGTCCGATATGCAAAGCTGATATCACCATTATTTCACCGACTCGGGTACTTTTGTATGTCCGTTCGAGGACGAACGGTTATTTTAGAGGTGGAGAATGTAATGACTCAAAAGACCATCTTTTGTTTTAAAATTTGTTTCCGTGTCTTGAGGTCTTGAAAACCTCATTTTATCTCTTCTCGATTCGCATGCGCAGTCCGGGCATGATACCGAAAAGCTATTGTGTGAAAAATTTAAGAAATAATGATTTTTGTCCTAAAAATGATTTTAGTTGACTTCGGTCAATATTTTGGGTAAACGGATCCTGACATGTGTTCCGACGGTCCCAGAGGGTCTGTAGTAAAATATGAGACTTGGGTGTATTCCCAGAATTGGATTCCGAGGTCCCTAGCCCGAGAAATAAATTTTTGAAGAAAATTTTTAACTGAAAAATATGATGGTTTTTGGAAATTGAATAATGTTTGATATTATTGGTATCGGGCTCGTATTTTAGTTTCGGAGCCCGGTACAGGTCAATTATAATATTTAATCCTTATATGTGAAATCTGGTGGAAAACGTAAGCAATTTGACGTGATTTTGACCTTTGGTTGAAAAGTTAGAAATTTTGAACTATCTTAAAAATTTCATGAGTTTTGGTGTTGAATTCATAGTTTTAGGTGTTATTTTGGCGATTTAATCGCATGAGCAAGTTCATATAGTGTTTTAAGACATGATTGCATGTTTGGTTTGGAGCCCCGAGAACTCGGGTAAGTTTTGGATTGGCCACAGAGTGATTTTTGAACTTAGGGAATTGCTGGTATGCTTCAGCTGAGTTGTAGGACTCAAACCTCGCAAATACGAGGTCAGGGTTGGCAATTGCGACCGCTGTCAATGTCGCATTTATGAGGCTTCTATCGCAATTGCGAAGGAAGCTGGGCCTGGGCATCCATAGGCGATTTTTCAAAGACCCAAACTTCTCTAAATCATAGGTAAGTAATTTCTAACTCATTTCTTTTAATATATCTCACCTTTTTACAAGATTTCATCACAAGATCTAGGGATTTTCATGGGGAATTTGGTGTTTTTCGGGTAAAATTTAGGAAATTCGAATTTTGGGGAATTAGACCACAAATTAAGGTCGGATTCCAAAACCAATTGCATAATCGGGTTCGGGGGTTAATGGGTAATCAAGTTTGGGTCCGAATCTCGAGTTTGGACCAAGCGGGCCCAAGGTCGGGTTTTGACCTTTTCGGAAAAATATTGGAAAACATATGATTAAGCATTGAAATTGCTCTTTAGCATTTATTGATGTTATTAAGTTAATTATGACTAGATACGAGTGAATTGGTGGTGGAATCGAGAGGTAAAGCGGTGATTGAGCTTTGAAATACCCATTGGATTGAGGTAAGTGTTTGGTCTAACTTTGACTTGAGGGATTAGGGATTCTCAACTTAATTGCTATGTGAATTACCATGTGTGTGGCGTACAGGTGTGGCGACGAGTACCTATGCGCCACCAAATTATCATTTTTACATGTTCTATTCCCCGTTTCCTATATTATATTCTTGTCTTAATTGCTACTTGCTCATAATTGTTTCCATATCTAATTGCTTCATATTAACTGTTGCTTCTTCTAATAATTTACAAATAATTTCATAGCTTTATTTTATTTCCCCGTTGGTTGGAGTTGGTTGTTGGAGCTTCATAATATACATTGGTTGGTGTCGCTGAGTTGTTTTAACTGTTAAGATTTCGTAATGGCATAGAATTCCCATTATTATGATTTAAGATATAAATGTTGTGGAAGGTTCTAAGATAAATTGTGAAAAGTCTATTTTTGTGTTGTGATTGGTACTAATATGTTGCTATTGAATTACACGCCGCAACAGGAGTAATAAGGGTAAAATGTGATTGTCTAGTAGGAGCGGATTGCATGCCACAACAAGGAGTAATAAGGGTGGACAGGTGGGATCGGGTTGCGCGCCGCAATAGGAGGAATAAGGGTGATATGTGTTGCGGAGTAATAAGGATAGACTGGTGGAATCTGGTTGCACGCCGCAACAAGGAGTAATAAGGGTGAATATTGATACTATTATTATTTATATGGTGGGATCGGGATGCACACCACATCAATTATTGTATTGGTATTCATTTCTGCTGAAGTTTATTACTGAGATGTTGAAACTCCCTAAGGATTGGCTATAGCTGAGAACCGGTAGAATGGCTGGTTTCTGTATTCATTTCATGCAAGTCACTACTATACTTCATTCTGTATCTTCTTTCCGTTTTAGTATAAACTGTTGCAGGTTGTATATGTTGTGATGCCCTGTTGTAGCCTTGTCACTACTTCATCGAGTTTAGGCTCGACACTTACAATACATGAGGTCGATTGTACTGATACTGCACTTTGTACTTCCTGTGTAGATTTTGGAGCTAGTGGCTGATCAGAGTTCGAGGTTGCTGCCTTCAGTCCACAGGAGACCCAAGGTAGAACTACAGGCATCCGCAGGCCCTGACGTCCCCTTCTATCTTTACTGCATTCTATTTTTTTTACTTTTCTTCTGAAATAGATGTATATTTTTCTTTCAAACAATACTTGTAGTATTTGTAGACAGTTCGTGAGTTGTGACATCGATTTTTGGGTGGAATTTATTACTGCTTTCGTTATTAGCATAAAGATAATCTTTTAAATTATGTCCTTTCGCATTTATTTCTGCTGATTTACTTTTGTTAAATTTTATTTATTGAAAAATAAAGGAAAAAGGTGTAACAATCTGTAACGTTGGCTTTCCTAGTGAGTACAATGTTATGTGCCATCATGGTCCCGAAGGTAGAAAAATCGGGTCGTGACACTATCAATTACCATTAACACCAAAAACTCGTCACAAATATAGAGCTCTCTCCTTCTGCCATGTAAAAGGAAGGCCTCCAACAAACTCATTTATCTAATTGCAAAGCAGTTGTTGCATTAGTGTTCTACATTTACATAGCTCTTTTAGAATTCCTAGTAATATCTATTCTACCTGTAATCTCCTTCCTAATCTGTAATACTGCCTCCTCTATATGTACATTTATGCCTCTAAATAATTTTTAATTTCATAGCTCGCCAAGTGTGATATATTAGAGCTCCATAGACTGCAGCTACCAGCTCCTTCTTATACTTCTTCCAATACTTCTTTGTATGCTTTACAGAACTTGTTTGATGTCTCTTTGTGGTAATTTGATGTATGTCCCTAAGTCTATCTTATGTCTTATGGATTAAAACCAATTGCAAGTTCCAAACAAATGAGAATATGTGTTAGTAGCTTAAGCTTCACATAGAGAACATCTTATGTCAACCACTGGTATTTGAATCTTGACCAATCTTTTTTTTGGTGAGCAGCTTATCTTGCATTGCCAACCACAGTGTGATTCACTGCTTTGGCATTGCAAGAAAGGTACATATTAAGTCTGTTATCTCTAGTCTTGATTCGTCTCCTAGGAGTGAAAGATAACTACTCGTAATGGAATAGTCACCCTTCACTATTAGAGTATACTTGTCTTGTGTGTACCATCCCTGCATTTGAGCCTTTAGACTATTAAGTTTTTTCCAATACCAACTATAGTGTGTAAGAGGCTTATGATCCCAAAAGTTTGTTTCTGTCTTCACATATATTCCATGAACCCATTTAACCCACATAGATTCTTTACACATAAATAGCTGCATAATCAATTTTTCTACTGAAGCTATGTTCCACATCCTGCTTCCCTTAATGTTCACCCCCCTAACTTCTTAGGACAACAGAAATTTTCCCAAGCGACAAATGTTATCTTCGTTATCTCCTCAGAACTTCCCCACATGTAATCCTTACATATCTTATCCACCTCCTTAATAATACTTTGAGTGAGGATGAACATTGTACCCCATAAGAATAATACTACAGTAATGACTTGCAATTTGCCTGCATATGATAACTGCTTTGATTATGTAACTTTTATTCTCTGTGTGATTTTCTCCACTAATGAATGACAATCCATCTTGTTCCACCTTTTTGGAGAAATAGGAAGGCACAAGTACTTGATAGGAAGGGTTCCAAGAGTGAACCCCTTTCTGGCCAGCAATGTTTCCTTTCTGCTATCATCAATCCCTGCCATAAAAATACTAGACTTTTCCATATTTACAACCAATTCAGTGACATTACTAAAGTGATTAAGTGCCTCCATTACTCAATTTACTTAACTTTCATTCCCTTTATAAAAAATTATCAAGTCATCGGGAAAGATGAAGTGAGCAAGTTTCATAGACTTGCACATAGGATGGTACTTGAAATCTGGTGACATACTAATAATTTTCAACATTCTTGATAGATACTCCATTACAATGACAAATAGTATGGTAGAGAAAGGATCCACTTGCCTAAGGACACTCTTTCCTACGAAGAAATCATGATTTTCTCCATTAATCTGGACTGAGAACTTGGTAGTTGATACACATATCATAATCCATTTGATGAATTTATCAGGAAACCCAAAACCACTTAGCGTTTCTTCAAGAAATTCCCAGATACCCATGTCATATGCTTTCCTTAGATCTATTTTCATAAGGCATCTAGGAGATGTCTTTCTATTGTAGTTCCTTGGAATGTCATGGCATATTAGGACATTCTGTAACATGGATCTTCCCTCGACAAAGGTTGATTGATTATCTTCTAGCAGGTGATTCACATCCACTTTTAATCTTTTGCAAATCATTTTAGATATGCACTTATATAACACATTGCAACATGAGATTTACCTATATTGGCTAGCTTCTTCTGGGGCTTCCACCTTTGGAATAAGTTCTATAACAGTTGAGTTAAGTTGTTTAAGCAATTTTTCATTCAGAAAAAATTTCATCACAGCTTATTTAACACAGTCCCACAATCTTCCAAGCTGCCTTGTAAAAGCCACTACCATACCCATCTGGACCGGAGCTTTTATTACCATCTATTTGAAACATTGCCTATTTCACTTCTTTCTCTTCAAATGGCCTTACTAATGTGATATGTTGCTCAGTTGTGAGAACATGGCCATCTCTCATAATATTTTGAAGGTCGGCACTCTAGTATGTGATCTCCTTCCTAACAACTCTTCATAGTAATTAACAAATAGACCTGCAATAACTTCAGGATATGTCTGCCAACTTCTTGTTGAGTCCTTTAGTTATGTAGTTGCCTGCTTCAATTTTCTATCCCTAATTACTGAGTAAAAATACCTAGTGTCATCATCCCCTAACTTTATCCAGGTAGCTTTACTTCTTTATTGTAAGTAAATGTCAGCCAAGTAGGATATCTGTCTGAACTTTGCATATGCCTAACCCTCAGTTTGTTGATGAGTTGCACTCATTGGATTTCTCTGTAACTGTATCTGAGCATGTTTTAATGCTTTCCTATCCTCATCAGCTTCTTCTATAATTATTCATTTTCTAATGACAAATGTAATATTTTCTGTGTATAAAATACTTTACTTTTCTACTTTAAAATACTTACTATTTTCAAAACAAATTTTGGCCTCACCAGAAGAGGTATAATGGGATAAATAAAATCTCTATTTCGATTTTATTCCTAAGAATATTTTTTTAAGGAGTGGTTTCAACTTTAATGGACTTTACAAATTTTAATTAGCCAAGGCCCCAAATCAAATACTGAATATCGAGTAGGAATTAAAAATAAAATAAAATTATGGCCGCGAAAGTAATACTTTGAGTGAGGATGAAAATTGTACCCCAGAAGCTGTGTATAGAAAATAATACTACAGTAATGACTTGCAATTTGCCTGCATATGATAACTGCTTTGAGTATGTAAGTTTTATTCTATGTATGATTTTATCAACTAACGAATGACAATCCAGCTTGTTCCACCTTTTTGGAGAAAGAGGAAGGCCCAAGTACTTGATAGGAAGGGTTCCAAGAGTAAAACCTGTTCTGGCCAGCAATGTTTCCTTTCTGCTATCATCAATCCCTGCCATAAAAATACTAGACTTTTCCATATTTGCAACCAATTTAGTGACATTACTAAAGTGATTAAGTGCCTCTATTACTCAATTTACTGAACTTTCATTCCCTTTGTAAAAGATTATCAAGTCATCGGCAAAGATGAGGTGAGCAAGTTTCACAGACTTGCACATAGGATGGTACTTAAAATCCGGTAACATACTAATAATTTTTAACATTCTTTATAGATACTCCATTATAATGACAAATAGTATGGGAGAGAAAGGATCCTCTTGCCTAAGGCCCCTCTTTCCTATGAAGAAACCTTGATTTTCTCCATTAATCTTGACTGAGAACTTGGTAGTTGATACACATATCATAATTCATTTGATGAATTTATCAGGAACCCCAAAAACACTTAGCATTTCTTCAAGAACTTCCCAGCTAACCATGTCATATGATTTCCTTAGATCTATTTTCATAATGCATCTAGGAGATGTCTTTCTATTGTATGCCTTGGAATGTCATGGCATATTAGGTCATTCTGTAACATGGATCTCCCCTCGACAAAGGTTGATTGATTATCTGCTAGCAGTTGATTCAAAGCCATTTTTAATCTATTGCAAATCAGTTTAGATATGCATTTATATAATACATTGCAACATGAGATTGGCCTATATTGGCTAGCTTCTTCTGGGGCTTCCACCTTTGGAATAAGTGCTATAACAGTTGAGTTAAATTGTTTAAGCAATTGTCCATTCTGAAAAAATTCCATCACAGCTTCTGTAACATACTGTCACACAATCTTCCAAGTTGCCTTGTAAAAGTCACTACCATACTCATCTGGGCCGGGGCTTTTATTACCATCTATTTGAAACATTGCCTCTTTCACTTCTTTATCTTCAAAGGGCCTTACTAATGTGATCTGTCGCTTAGTTGTGAGAACATGGTCATCTCTCATAATGCTTTTGAAGGTTCGCACTCTAGTATGTGATCTCCTTCCTAAAAACTATTCATAGTAATTGACAAATAGACGTGCAATAACTTCAGGATATGTCTGCCAACTTCTTGTTGAGTCCTTTAGTTATGTAGTTGCATGCTTCAATTTTTTATGCCTCATTACTGAATAAAAATACCTAGTGTTATCATCCCCTAACTTTATCCAGGTAGCTTTACTTCTTTGTTGTAAGTAAATTTCAACCAAGTAGGATATCTGTCTGAACTTTGCATATGCCTAAGCCTTAGTTTGTTTATGAGTTGCACTCTTTGGATTGCTCTGCAACTGTATCTGAGCCTATTTTAATGCTTTCCTATCCTCCTCAGTTCCTGCTATAATTACTCATTTTCTAATGACAAATGTAATATTTTCTTTGTATAAAATACTTTACTTTTCTACTTTAAAATACTTACTATTTCCAAAAAAAATTGTGGCCTCACCAGAAGAGGTGTAATGGGATAAATAAAATCTCTCTTTCGATTTAATTCCAGAGAATTTTTTTTTTTAAGGAGTAGTTTCAACTTTAATGGACTTTACAAATTTTAATTAGCCAAGGTCGCAAATCAAATACTGGATATCGAGTAGGAATTGGAAATAAAATAAAATTATGGCCGCTAAAATTCTGGGGCCTAAAGCTCCTGCTTTAGTGGCTTCACCCTCTATCCGCCCTATAATAGGTTAGCATTGTACATATTTTCCACTTAGTTAAATCTCTTGTTAAATTCTGACCAGTTTTGACATTTTATTCAAAGAAAAAAAAGGGAAGAACTAGAGAGCTCAAGTGCATCATCATCCTTTGTAAGCTCATAGTGAAACCCTTCCTCAGTCTCACTTTGATTCATTTTTTACATTGTCAAGATTCATTTTGATTTCACCCGTTTGTTTTATTGCCTCTGCTGTTTCATTTTGGATTTACCAAATATTTAGAGATGAATTTATTGAAAGTTAAGTGAAACCATTACAGCTAACTCAATCCCATTCTACTCTCTTTTTTTGTTTGTTTGTTTATTTATGCATTATTGTTTAAACACAAATGTGTCATGACCCAATTCCGAAATCCAGCCGTGATGGCGCCTCTCGTGAAGACAAGGCCAGCCAGAATAATGTAAATACCTCTTTTAACAATTAATTAACATTAACAAAACCAAAACACGTGTAAAACAGTTATAAATGTAGAAACAGCGATAATAGCAGAGGATACCATCCCGACACAACCCAAACCGGGGTGTCATAAGTCATGAGCTACTACTGAATTTGTTATAAGTCTACAAAATAAAATATCTAATACAATGGTCTGAAGGAACTCAAATGACATAAAATAAGGGAGACAAGGGGCTGCGGACGTCAACAGCTACCTCGTCACTCCAACTTGCTGCCTGGTCTGGAAAGAATCATTGCTCAGGTGCAAACTCTGCTATGCCTGTATCTGCACGCATGGTGCCGGGACTAATATGAGTACTCCGACCTAGTGACTAATAATAATAAATAATAACCGAAGTCATAAAAATACACAAATGCACAAGCCAACTCTATATCAGGCAGTAAATCATTTAAACAATAAAAACAGTAAAGAATCAATGAAATCTCATTTTAAAAAATCGGTAAGTCAAGTAAAACAACAAGTAAATAGTGAGTAGAAATCTGCCCGTCGGGCCCAGTATCAATCGCTCAGAACAGTATCAGCCCCTCGGGCTCAGTATCAGTCACTCAGTATAGCATTAGCCCCTCGGGCTCACTCTCACATCACATGGGTACCCGCGCTCACTGTGGGTGTGCAGGCTCTGGAGGGGCCCCTTACGGCCCAAGCGCTATATCAACATAAGGCCTGAAAGTCTTCTCACATCACTCACAAGGCCTGAAAGCCTCCTCACATCACTCACAAGGCCTGAAAGCCTCCTCACATCACTCACAAGGCCTGAAAGCCTCCTCTCATCACTTACAAGGCCTGAAAGCCTCCTCACATCACTCCAGCCACCTCGTGGCATATAAATGTATCTCAGTCCCTCGGCCTCACTCAGTCCAGAAAATATCATAATCCCCTCGGGCATCAATAAAATAGTAGTGTTCAGCCTAAATAACTGTGGAAATATCATTTAAGACTCAAATTCAATTAAAGCGGCTGAGTTTGTAAAATAGTATAATTAGCAGGACTGAGTTCAAGTAGTATATACAATAGTGAGGAAAGAGTGATAAAAATCCACGAAGGACTCAAGTAGTCGGTATGAAGCCCAAAATATGGCACTATGCTCAAATCAGGTTGATAACAAACACATCTCAGTTAATTACGCGGTAAAAATATCAATCGGGTCGGACCAAGTTGCAAATCCCTAGTAGTAAATAACCCCGTGCTCGTCATAAAGCGCGTGTTTCACCTCAACATAGCACTAGGTTGTGAAAATCCAGGGTTTCAAACCCTCAGGATATCATTTACTATCATTACTCACCTCAAGTCGGCCAAAATCCTAGCTCGCTATGCCCTTGCCTCTCAAATCGGCCTCCTCGTACGTCGAATCTAATCAAAACCACAACGAATACATCACAATAGAGTAAGGGAACATAACCCAATCGAAAAGAATCAAAAACATCAAAAATCACGAAATTTGCAAAACCCGAGCCCCGGGCACACTTCTCGAATTCTAGAAAATTTAGCATCAACAGATTCCTTATCTCGCCACGAGTCTATACATATCAAGAACTCCCAAATCC
Organism: Nicotiana glauca; assembly: GCA_026770625.1. Lineage (NCBI taxonomy): Eukaryota > Viridiplantae > Streptophyta > Magnoliopsida > Solanales > Solanaceae > Nicotiana > Nicotiana glauca. The sequence continues at coordinate 13,517 of MU782326.1, read as the reverse complement.
AAGCTCAAATGACCCATCAAATCCCAATTTGAAATATCAAAACTCAAGCCCTAGTTCTTCCCACTTTTTGGTAAATTTTTATAAATTTCTAGGTTGATTCTACCATTAAATCATGTATTTAGGTCATAGAACTCACCTCCAATCAATCCCAGTCGAAATCCCCTTCAATTCTTGTCCAAAAGCTCTCAAGGATGTTCAAAAAATGGTGGAAATTAACTTAGACTCGCGGAGGAAATGTTATTAAAACCATTCTGCCCAGGTGACCTTTTCCTCTATGCGAACGCGAGGGCTATCTCGCATTCGCGATGCTCAAATTTCCATCTGCCCAATAAATGCCCTTCGCGAACGCGGTCCCCACCCTGCGATTGCGAAGCTTCCTCACAGAACAATACGCGAACGCGACTGTACATATGCGAACGCGAAGACTAAGAATCCCTGAACCTTAAAACTTTTACGCGTTCGCGACTACTGCCTCGCGAACGCGATGCACAATCAGCTAGCCCTCCGCAAACGCGCCACACATGCGAACGCGAAGAGTAATCCACCTGCTTCCCAAATTCCTTCTTCGCGAATGCGTGACCCTTTACACGAACGCGAAGGGTAAATTCTCTGCAACAAATAGCTGGAAAAACCTCAACTTTTAAAGGCCGAAATTGGTCCGATTGACCATCCGAAATCACCGCGAGGCCCCCGGGACCTTAACCAAAAGTGCCAACCCATCCTTAAACATCATTCTAACTTGCTCCAATCATCAAACACCACAAACAACACCAAAACCATCAAATTACATCGGATTCAAGCCTAAGTCTACACCGGACCTCCAAAATTAATTTCGATCACGCTCCTAAGTCACAAATCATCCCCCGAAGCTAACCGAATCACCGAAAATCACATCCGAGCCCTCTAACTCATAAGTCAACATCCGATTGACTTTTTCAAACCAAACCTTCCTTAAAGAGACTAAGTGTCTTATTTCCTTCTAAAACCAATCCAATTCGACTCCTTCACCCAAGACTCTTATAATGAAACATAAGAAAGCAGAAAATGGGGGAAACGGGGCGGTAACTCATATGACGACAGGTCGGGTCATCACATCCTCCCTAACTAAAACAAACGCTCGTCCTCGAGCGGGTCAAGAAACATACCTGAAGCCTCAAATGTGTGAGGATATCTGCTCTGCATCTCCTGCTCGGTCTCCCAAGTAGCCTCCTCCACGGGCCGACCTCTCCAATGCACTTTCACCGAAGCTATATCCATTGATCTCAACTTTCGAACCTGATGACCCAAAATAGCCACCGGCTCCACATCATAGGTCAAATCATCATCCAACTGAACCGTGCTGAAGTCCAATACATGGGACGGGTCCCCAACATACTTCCCGAGCATAGATACCTGAAATACCGGATGCACGCCTGACAAGCTGGGTGGCAAGGCAAGCTCATAAGCCACCTCCCCAATCCTCCTAAGTACCTCAAACGGCTCAATAAACTGCGGACTCTACTTCCCTTTCTTTCTAAACCGCATAACACCCTTCATGGGCGAAACTTTCAGCAAGACCTTCTCACCAACCATATAAGACACATCTTGAACTTTCCGTTCCACATAACTCTTCTGACGCGAATGTGTTGTACGAAGCCTCTCCTGAATCTGCTTCATCTTCTCTAAGTCATCCTGAACCAACTCTGTCCCTAATAGCCTAGCCTCGTCGGGCTCGAACCAAGCAACTGGAGACCTACACCGCCTCCCATACAATGCCTCATACGGAGCCATCTGAATGCTCGACTGATAACTGTTATGGTAGGAAAACTCTGCAAGCAGCAAAAACGCATCCCACGAACGTCCAAAATCAATAACACATGCACGCAACATGTCCTCCGATATCTAAATAGTACGCTCGGACTACCCGTCCGTCTGAGGATGAAATGATGTGCTCAACTCTACCTGCGTACCCAACTCTCACTGGAATGTCCTCCAGAACTGGGAAGTAAACTGACTACCTCTATCTGAGATAATAGACACTGGAACACCATGCAATCAAACAATCTCCCTGATAAAAATCCCTGCCAGCCACTCTGAAGAATAGGTAGTACATACCGGAATGAAGTGCGCGGACTTGGTCAGCCGATCCACAATCACCCAAATCGAATAGAACTTCTTCAAAGTCTAAGGAAGACCACTCACAAAATCCATAGTGATCCTCTCCCACTTCCATTCGGGAATAATCATTCGCTGAAGTACGCCACCCAGTCTCTGATGTTCATATTTTACCTGCTGATTGTTGAGACACTGAGCCACAAATCCTACAATGTCTTTCTTCATTCTCCTCCACCAATAGTGCTACCTCAAATCCTGATACATCTTCGCGGCACCCGGATGAATGGAATACCGCGAGCTATGGGCCTCCTCTAACATCAACTCCCGAAGCCCATCCACATTGGGCACACAAATTCGGCCCTACATCCTCAACACACCATCCTCACCAATGGTCACGTCTTTGGCATAATCATGCTGGACTTTGTCCTTAAGAAAAAGCAAATGCGGGTCATCATACTGGCGCTCCCTGATGCGATCATATAAGAAAGACTGAGAAACCACACAAGCCAACACCTGAGTGGGCTCCAAAATATCTAGTCTCACCAACCGATTGGCCAAGGCCTGAACATTGACTGCAAAGGGCCTCTCCCCAACTAGAATATATGCCAAACTCCCCATACTAACTGCCTTTCGGCTCAAAGCATCGGCCACTACATTGGCCTTCCCTGGGTGATACAGAATGGTAATATCATAATCCTTAAATAACTCCAGCCACCTCTGCTGCCTTAAATTAAGATCTTTTTGCTTGAAAAAATGCTGAAGGCTACGATGATCGGTGAATACCTCACAAGATACGCCATACAAGTAGTGCCTCCAAATCTTCAAAGCATGAACTATAGCAGCCAACTCCAAATCCTGTACAAGGTAGTTCTTCTCGTGGGGCTTCAACTAACGAGAAGCATAAGCAATCACTCTACCCTCCTGCATTAATACACATCTGATCCCAACTCTCGAAGCATCACAATATACAGTATAAGAACCTGAAGCTGAGGGCAAAACCAATACCGGAGCTGTGGTCAAAGCTGTCTTGAGCTTCTGAAAGATCTCCTCGCACTCGTCCGACCATAAAAATGGAGCACCCTTCTGAGTTAACTTGATCAAGGGAGATGCAATAGAGGAAAATCCCTGAACAAACCGGCGATAATAACCTGCCAAACCAAGGAAAGTACGAATCTTTGTGGTTGAGGTCGGTCTAGGCCAACTCTAAACAGCCTCTATCTTCTTCGGGTCGACTTGAATACCCTCGTTGGACACTACGTGCCCCAAGAAAGCCATTGAACTGAGCCAGAACTCACACTTGGAGATATTTTCATAAAGCTTCTCCTCCCTTAATCTTTGAATACAACTCGCAAATGTTGCGCGTGCTCCTCCTGACTATGTGAGTACACCATAATATCATAAATAAAAACAATAACGAACGAATCCAGATAAAGCCAAAATACATTGTTCATCAAATGCATGAACGTTGCTAGGGCATTGTTCAGCCCAAAGGACATAACAAGAAACTCATAATTCCTATATCTAGTCCTGAAAGTAGTTTTAATAATATCTAAATCCCTGATCTTCAACTGGTGATAGCCCGAACGGAGATCAATCTTGGAGAACACCCTCGCTCCCTGAAGCTGGTCAAATAAATCATCAATGCGAGGCAGAGGATACTTGTTCTTCACTATTACTTTGTTAAATTGCCTGTAGTCAATGCATATCCTCATGGTTCCATCCTTCTTCTTCACAAACAAAATCGGTGTACCCCATGGTGACACACTAGGCCAAATGAACCCCTTATCTAGGAGTTCGTAAAGCTTATCCTTCAATTCTTTCAACTCCGATGGTCCCATACGATATGGCAGAATGGAAATGGGATGAGTGCCCGGCACCAGGTCAATACCAAAATCAATATCCCTATCCGGTGGCATGCCCGGCAGGTCTGCAGGAAATATATCGGGAAACTCCCTCACAACTGGGACAGAATCAATGTTAGGAGTCTCGGCTCCAATATCCCTTACAAATGCCAAATATGAAAGGCAAACTTTCCCAACCCTATGCTGGGCTTTTAAGAATGAAATCACCCTACTAGGAACATAATCAGTCACACCACGCCACTCGATCCTCGGTACACCCGGTATAGCCAAAGTGACTGTCTTAGCATGACACGGAGATAACAAGTCCATGCCCAAAATAACATCAAAATCCACCATGCTCAATAGCAATATATCAACTCGGGTCTCCAGACCCCCAATAGTCACCAAACATGACCGATACACATGGTCTACAATAATACTATCGCACATCGGGTAAGATACATGAACATGTAAAGAAAAACACCCTCGGGACGTACCCAAATGATGAGCAAAATATAAGGACACATAAGAATAGGTGGAACCAAGATCAAATAAGACTGAGGCATCCCTGTGGCAAACTAAAATAATACCTGTAATGACAGTATCTGAAGCAATAGCATCTGTCCTGCCCTGAAGAGCATAAAAACGAGCCTAACCACCGCCTGATCGACCTGCACCTCTAGGGCTACCCTTGGCTGCCTGACCCTCACCCCTAGCTAGTAGGGCAGGTGCTGAAGAAACTGGACCAGAAGACGAGGGCTGACCCCTCTACTGAGATGAGCTAGCAGCACGACGAGGACACTACGACCACATATGCCCAAACTCTCCACACTCATAACAACTCCCAGGTGCTGGAGAATGGGACTGAAGGGAACCCTCACGCTGGAGTGACTAGCTGACGCACTCGGCCTAGAAGAACCCTGAACAGACGGGGCACAAGATGAACTCTATGCTGGAAGAGCGCTGAGTGAAGGCTAACTCTGCTGAGAACCATGATAACCACAACCTGAAGATGCCCCACGATACCCGGGATGGGCCGACTAAGAGGGCCTAAAAGAATGACCCCTACCCTACTGGAACTGGCCCCTCGAAGAAGCATCACTGTAACTGCCAGAACCTCGAGGCCTCTTGGCCTCCCTCTCCTCTCGATCCTGACGGCGAACAGCCTCAATCTCTCGATCTATATCAACCACCTCCTCAAATGAAGCACCCAATACTCTCTCTAGTCATAAGAACACAGAGATTGTAGTTAAGGCCATTAACAAATCTCCTGATCCGCTCACGATCCGACGGGACCATCTAGACTATATGACGAGCCAACTCTAAAAACCTCATCTCATACTGAGACACAGTCATATCCCCCTGCCGTAGCCACTCAAACTATCTACGCAGCTCCTTTCTGCGGGACGGCGGTACATACTTCTCCAAGAAGAGAGTGGAGAACTCCTGCCAAGTCAAAGGTGTTGCACCAGACGGCCTACGCCTCTCATACGCCTTCCACCAAGTGAAGGCAGCCCCAGTAAACTAAAAGGTGGTAAATGCTACATCACTAGACTCCAGAATCCCTGTTGTACGGAGCATACACTGACACCTGTCAAGAAAAGCCTGGGCATCCTCTCCCTCAGCACCACTGAATGTCGGAGGCTGGAGTCTACCAAACATCTCGAGGCAACGCTGCTCATCCTCAAGCATAGCTGGAACCCTGAACTCCTACAATGGTGCAACTGGCTGAGCTGGAGGTGCCTCTGGAGTCTGTAATCCCTGCACTACCTGCTCAGGTGTACGAGCAGGGGGGGTCTGATTGCCTCCCCCAGCCTGCGAAATAGCTGCTGCTGTGGTGGTTGAAACAGCCTGAGCTAGGCCAGTGCAAACTGTCAAAATCTGAGCCAAAGTCTCCTGAAGACTCGGAATCACTATGGGGACGGCTGGTGCCTGAACTGGCGCTGCTAGAGCCTGGTCCTGAGCTGGGGCAATTGGAGGATCTACAGGTGCTGCCCCTGCTGCTCTACCTCTGCCACGACCACGATCGCGTCCACGGCCTCTGGTGGCCTCAGTGGGTGGTACTGGTAGTCGTTTGTCATGTCCGATATCTCATGTCCTCACCATCTGTGAGAGGATAGGATAAAGAGAAATTTAGTACTCAGATCAACAAGTTCGCACGATAAAAATTTCAAGAATGTAAAGTTTTTCTAAAGGTTCTGTAGCCTCCCGAGGATAAGTACAGACGTCTCCGTACCGATCCGTGAGACTCTACTAAACTAACTCATGACTCACAAGACCTAGTAACCTAGGCTCTAATACCAACTCGTTACGGCCCAATTCCCAAACCCGACCGTGATGGCGTCTTTCGTGAAGACAAGGCCAACCAGAACATCGCAAACACCTCTTTTAACAATTAATTAACATTAACAAAACCAAAACACGTGTAAAACAGTTATAAATGCAAAAACAACGATAATCGCAGAGGATACCATCCCGACACAACCCAAACCGGGGTGTCACAAGTCTTGAGCTACTACTGAATTTGTTATAAGTCTACGAAATAATATATCTGATACAATAGTCTGAAGGAACTCAAATGACATAAAATAGGGGAGACAAGAGGCTACAGACGTCAATAGCTACCTCATCACTCCAACTCGCTGCTTGGTCTGGAAAGAACCAGTGCTAAGATGCAAACTTTGCTATGCATGTATCTGCACGCATGGTGCAGGGACTAATATGAGTACTCCGACCCAGTGAGTAATAATAATAAATAATAACCGAAGGCATGAAAAAACATAAATGCACAAGGCAACTCTATATCAGGCAGTAAATCACTTAAACAATTAAAATAGTAAAGAGTCAATGAAATCTCCTTTTTTTTAAAACTGGTAAATCAGGTAAAACAACAAGTAAATAGTGAGTAGAAATCTGCCCCCCAGGACCAGTATCAATCGCTCAGAACAGTATCAGTCCCTCGGGCTCAGTATCAGTCACTCAGTATAGCATCAGCCCCTCGGTCTCACTCTCACATCGCATGGGTACCCGCGCTCACTGTGGGTGTGCAGACTCCGAAGGGGCCCCTTACGGCCCAAGCGCTATATCAACATAAGGTCTGAAAGCCTTCTCACATCACTCATAAGGCCTGAAAGCCTCCTCACATCACTCATAAGGCCTGAAAGCCTCCTCACATCACTCACAAGGCCTGAAAGCCTCCTCACATCACTCATAAGGCCTGAAAGCCTCCTCACATCACTCACAAGGCCTGAAAGCCTCCTCACATCACTGATAAGGCCTGAAAGCCTCCTCACATCACTCACAAGGCCTGAAAGCCTCCTCACATCACTCCAGCCACCTCGTGGCATATAAATGTATCTCAGGCCCTCGGCCTCACTCAGTCCAGAAAAAATCATAAGCCCCTCGGGCATCAATAAAATAGTAGTGCTCAGCCCAAACAACAGTGGAAATATCATTTAAGTCTCAAATTCAATTAAAGCGACTGAGTTTGTAAAACAGTATAATTAACAGGACTGAGTTCAAGTAGTATATCAAATAGTGAGGAAAGAGAGATAAAAATCCACAAACGACTCAAGTAGTCGGCATGAAGCCCAAAATATGGCAATAAGCCCAAATCATGTTGTAACAAATGTCACACCTCCCTCTTTCCGCAGCTATTTATTACATCCCGGGAAAGGGATATAATAAAGAAAAGAGTTTTTCCACTTTAAGGACAATCAAAACGGGATTTGTTTTTATTTATGATTCAGAGTCGCCACTTGGGAGATTTATGGTATCCCAAGTCACCGGTTTGAATCCCGAATCGAGGAAGGGTTTGACTCTGTTTAACAGTCGCGAACCAGAAATCCAGGTAAGGAATTCTGTTAACCCGGGAGAAGGTGTTAGGCATTCCCGGTTTCTGTGGTTCTAGCACGGTCGCTCAACTGTCATATTTGGCTAAAATTAATTTTTATACATGTTATCCTATTTGTGCAATTTTAGAATTAATTACCGCTTTTTGTTAAATTATTTTTATTTTAAGAAAGTGTACGTCGTTTAAGGACATGTTTTCGGATCACGTCACATGAAATGCACCCGGATCCTTGACATATTCTCATTCAACGTTTTCGGATTTGGATTTGGGTTGCATGAAATGCACACCCGTATTAGGAAAGTAATATTATTAAAAATCGCGCCTAAAGTGGCTAACGTGGTGTTATCTTTTGGGAAGGCTGTGAAATTTGCTAAACGACCCGTCCCGAATTTCTAAGTATTTTTTTATTAAGTAATTAATGAGGGCCCCTCAATTATGTATTTGATATGGCGAGGCTCGTCTCATTTATTATTAAAGGCCAAACTAAAGTATCTAAATTTTCTATTTGTGCTTATCTCTATAGATCAATTAATTCATAAACATAAATTTGAATCTTGAATTCAAGTCCGAATTCAAACAAAAGGATAAAACCTTTTAGCTTGAACCCGCTACCTAACCCAAGACCCAACTTCATATTTACGGATTAATTTTTCATGTTCCTAATTATTTATTTATTTTTTAGTATTATATATGTGAACCCTTTAATTCTTATTTTTAGTTTTAACAAAGCTTTGGGGATTCAATCTTGATCCAAGTCATGCAAACTGAATTTTGGCCCAACACAACTTAACTCTTATCTACACAGAATGAAGAAATTTTTAAGTCCAGAATTCAGATTCGAACTAAAACCATTTTTATACTTAATCATGGAATAAAACAAATTTAACAGGACAACACACTGCGAATCATTTCAAGTCAATCAATTATTACCATGATTCCATTATTAGTCACTCAAAACTGTGTAAGGATCAATTAACAAATTTAGAATCCTACTTGGCTAAACTGTGATTTTATCTCTGATTATTTATACTTTTATACTACTGAAACTCAAAACAATTTGATACTGCGGTACGGCCCTGTTTAATTACTAATTGACAATGAAAATAACAACTAAAAGTATTATGAGTTTATGAAAGCAACCAGTAGAACATTAACCACCACTATCATGTACTTGTTTTGCTAACCTAATTTGAAATCAACCTTTATACAAATCTGGAAAATAGTAGTATACACAGTCCAGTTCAGTTCATGTATACAATCCAATGAATGTAATAATAGTTTAAAGTAACAACATCATCAAATTAAT
>MU782323.1:5180-32050 GCA_026770625.1 Nicotiana glauca | reverse complement strand
ATATATATATATATATATATATATATATATATATATATATATATATATATATATATAAAATCAAGTCCAAGTATTTTATTATTTTTCTAATTTTTAAACAGATTTATTGCCCTATTTTAGCAATACAAAAGCCAATAAGTGCTCTTCAAATTATTATTTTGGTGATAAATCTATTTTATTCTTATTTTTATGCCAATATATAGCTAAGGTAATTTTACACATTTTTATAAATAGATTTGGCATTTTAAAGCTAAATTTTGCACTAAATTGCAATTCTAGCCTATTTTAAGATTTAAATAGTGTTTATAATTATAAAATTTATTCCAGTGTTTTTAATTTAATTATTATATATTATTAATTAATTTAGTGCCTTAAATTTGTTTCAAAAATCGTTTTACTATTTTTATAAATTAAAAAAGCGAAAAAGTGGTTATTTAACTTATAGCCTTATTTGCATTTCAATTAATGCCACAATCAACCACCCCATTAACCCTATTTCAGACCTCAAATGGACCAGCCCAATTCCAATTCAACCCAGCTCTTAACCCGTTTAAAACTACCCGACCTAGACCCCTTTATATCCAAACGGCCCTTATCCTCCCTTGCCTTTTTAATCCTAAAGACAACACTAATCCCCTCATTTCCCTTCTATCAGCCACCTCTGAATGCCCTTCCTCTCTCAAAATCTCTCAAATGTTCTCGAAACCCTAATCGCCTTCTACTGTCTTCTACCTCAAGTTCACCAAAATCCATGGCCTCTTAGGCTATGGATGGTTTAAACTCATCTCTCGCTGCTCTAAAACACTTGGTACTCAAAGGTTCAAGGTCTGACCTCAAAGGTATTCATTCAGATTTTTGCAAACTCAAGGTTCTACGGCCACTTCCTGCATTGCTCTGACGTATAATGGTGTTTTGAGCCTGGTTTTGACTTTTCGACCAAGATCGTACCTTTTCCCAGTCTTTCTCATTCTAGGGTTCTTCTGAAACCCTAACTATTCGAGGTTTTCTCTAATTTTTCTTAAATCTGTTATATATTTGTGCTCTACTTGAGTTTTTGAACGATTTCCTCAACTTTTCTCTCAAAAATTACTTTCAAAAATTACTTCTTTCTGATTTAGGGTTTCCTAAAAATGTTCAAATGTTTCTTTGACTTTTCTTTCCCTTTTTCTTTGTGTGTATTTTTCTTCACTATGTTCTTATGCTTTCTTTTCTACCACACATATTCTTCCATTGTGTTCTTATGTTTTTCCTTTTATCATGCATGTTCTTCTAATGTGTTTTCTATATTTCGTTCTTTCTTCTACAGTGTTTCTATGCTATGTTTGCACATGCTTTCTCACTATGTTCTGCTATTTTCCTTCCACTATGACTTGATATGCTTCGCCTATTGTATTCTTCTACCACGTTCTTAAGGGTTTACTATTTTACTTCTACTTTACCTTGTTTTAAAGAGATCTTTAAGCATGTTTTTTCTCTACTGTTTCTTCTACTCTCATTGTGTTTCGAATTAGTTTCTTCACTCTGTTTTCTTTGAACATTCGACTATATTTTCTTGCTTTCTCATGAGTTTCTGAAATAAATCTCTGAGCCTGTTGCCTCCGCATCTCTGTATTTGACTCGAGGTAGAAACCCTAGATTTTGGGGGTTCTTTCGAGTTTGGTCATATGATTGAATTAGGGTTATGTTTGAGAACCCTTGACTCTTTCAAACTAACCTCTGAGTCTATGAACTAAGTGTAAACTTCTTTGATTTGCACACAATTCTGATTCCCCTACACTAGACTCTTCTATGGAATAACATGACAAATTCTTTCATGATTAACGTGTCTGTATGCTTTTATATATGACGAATCTTTCTTCAAAAAGGTTTTCTAACTTGTGATTGATTCATAATTCCTTTTAATGAGTCTAATTGATTGTTACTAATTTTCCTTAAGTAAAACCTTTCTTCACTTTCTTTGACTAGATTCATTCATACCAAATTCAGACCTTGTGATTTATTGGCTGTCAAATTATTTCCTTTCCTTAAATTGTACAACCGTGTATTGTCAAGACCTTATCCTTAAATAAACCTTATGTATTTACCCCTCTTGTACCTCTTTGAAAAGTGTTTGACTAATCTCTTTCCTTAATTAGTTTTACCCGTTTGAAATTAGAATCCCTTAATTAAAGGGAAACCTTTTGTAATTCTTTTTTAAACTATTTTCTTACCTATATCTGCTTTCTTTCTACACTATAAATACATGAACTTCTTTAACACACGAAAAACACACATTACACACTTCAGACACTTACAATCTCACTGTTTCTTCTAAACTCATAGCATTCTGACTACTTGTTTGCACTTTGGCTATACAAGACTACTGCTTTCCTTTGCTTGTTTCCTTGAGATTGGTATGTTCTTGTTTTGGTTTCAGCATCATCCCAATGTGTTTACTTAGATCTTTTACATCCATGTCTATTTACTGTTTATGTGGAGTTAAATGTCAACTAGCATGTTAATTTCATTTCATCTATTTCTGTTGTGAATCCCTGCACCCCTGTCCCCCTCTATGTGTTTTGAGTTTTATTTCAGAACATGGCAATATTCCAGTTATTGTTCATGTCTGGACTTGATTCCTTAGGGGATCCTAACTCCCAAAACAATTTGTTCTAACAGGCTGGTAGGGTGTGCCAGCATTTTTTATTGTTGGGTATGACCACTAGCCTGTCTTTGCCACTCCCCTTTTCCCATTTTCAAAATTGCTTCTATGCACTTACACTCATTCCTAGTTTCTAAGTTCTTCCCCCCTCATGTGAGCCTTCCTTGGGACTTTGAGCTCCCTCTAAACTTGGACACTTGAGGGTTGGCTCTTCCATACTACACTATGACTCAAACTTGCAATGTATTTGGATGTGATCACTGCCTGGAGTCCATGAGGCTCTAAGGGAACTCTGACACACCCCAAATGAGAAAGGCATTGGATTTTGATCTTTGGAGTTGATTTACTTCATGCTTCAGATAGGAAACCTGAATCAGGCTCTCCTTGTTTGTAATTTTATTTGTTTCTGATATAGTTTCCTTATATTATTTTTTGGATTGTAATAATTCAATAATAAACTTCTGTGGGTGATTAGTGAAAAGGGAAGGTTAACCATGCTTGCAAAAGGGTGGATATCATGCTCATTGGGAATTACTGCACTCATGTATTCATGTATCCTTGTTACAGCTTTACATGTCCGCATCCACATAGATATCCTGTTCATAGGATTTTTTGCATTTCTGCATCCATGTAGATACCATGTCTATAAGGGATTTTGCATCTCATATATAGATACCATGTCTATAAGGAGTTCTGCATTATCATATATAGATATCATGTCCATAAGAAATTTTGCATCTCATATATAGATACCATGTCTATAAGAAATTCTGCATTACCACATATAGATACCATGTCTATAAGAAATCCAGATCCTGTATACGCATTGGTCACTAGGCAAACCTATTTATAGGATTTAAAACTGAACAAGCATTCAGATATCATGACCATAGGATTTCTGCACTCTTACTACGCCTGTAAAAGGTGTTTAAAGACAATAACACCTAGAAAGCATGCCTATAGGAACCATCAATCAAACCTGAATCGTTCATTCACTTATAGGGCTAAAATCAGTAACGATTATGCTTAACGATTGCACAATTTATGCTCTCTCACCTTCCTTCATTAATTGACAACTTCTTTTCCTAAATCAGCATACTTCTTTTCTGAAACTGATAGATATCATGCCTCTAAGTTTTTGTTTAACACTCAGGCAAGCCATAAGGTAACTTATAAATTGAATCAGATTTTATTAACTTCAACCAGTAGGCAGGCCTGTTCGGTCTTCTTATATGAAATATGTAATATATCAGTCTACCAAAAATCTTAAGTTTAAACAGACCCTAATCAGTACGTGTAAAGACATGCTAAACTATATGATTCTCTTTGTTTTTAAAGAGGTTTGTTTGAGCCTTTGTATCTGTTATGTGTTTCTCCCCCATATTTGTTACATATGTGTTTTGATTGTCACCTTAGAATTTGGTCCTTTGAAACTATAAAACCTCACACCCCTTCTCTTTAGGATTAGTAGTCCCAAATATCTCCGAGGCTGATAGGATTGGGGCAGGTAATAGCATGCAATAAGTAAAACGAGACCATTCCGTGTTTAATACCTTAATGGGGTGGGAAAGGGTATATATGGATATTATGACCACGCAATAACACCACGTGTATAAACGGTTACCGGGTGTTGAGTGGGGTGATCCATATTATTTATAAACCTAGGACCCCCCCTTCCCTTTACTTGTTTATTTTATTTAGAATTTCAAAACTGCTTTTCTCAAACTTCAGCTTCTTTAACTTCTTTTAATTTCAATTATTTACCACAATTATGTAAAAACCCCTTCCCTTTACTAGTTTATTTTATTCAGAAATTAAAAAGTGCTTTTTCTCAAATTCCAGCTTCTTTAACTTCTTTTAATTTCAATTGCTTGCAACCATTATGTGAAAACCCCCCTCATATTTGTAACGCTTACTTTTTTGCTTGTTGTTTACACTTAAAGTCACAATTATAGTATTGCCGGGAACCACACTAGTGAATCTCGAGGGGTGCCTAACACCTTGCCCTCAGGATAATTTCAAGCCTTACCTAATCTTTAGGTTTTCTAAATTAAAGTTCTTCTTAGTGTCCTAATGCACTTAATTATTAGGTGGTGACTCTTCAATTCAAACTCAATTCCCAAAAGGGAACGAGTTGTCCTCCCAAATGTCATAAACCCAATTTTGGGAGAAAAAGGTGGCATCGATAGCATGGTGACTTTGCTAGGGATATCTTTAAGGCTTTTACCATTTCATGCTATTTGTGACTTCATGATTCTCTATATGTCTTTACTTGTTTAAATGCCTTTTAAGTATTTTTTTTTCTTTCTTTTCTCTACTACGAAACTGACTTGGCACTTTGTTTCTTCCCTTTATTTCTCCTAATGCTTTCCTTCATTGCTTTCCTTTAATACAACAACAACAACAACCCAGTGTATAATCCCACTAAGTGGGGTCTGGGGAGGGTAGTGTGTATGCAGACCTTACCCCTAACCTGGGGTAGATAGGCTGTTGTAAGTATGAGAGACTGTTGTAATTATGACTTTATGAACATGCAAATACATGACAACTTGTTTGATTATTGTAACTGCATATTCAACATCATATTCCACTCGTGACAAAAAAAAAAATACCATAGAAACTCTTAAAATGAGTGGTTGCACTCTTTTGATATCATCACCCCCTAAATCAAGCAAATGCATATTTGCGATAAAACCAGTTGATCAACGATGTAGTCGACGGTTCCGTGCCTTTCCCTCTTGAGTTGCCTGCTCAAGGGTACCAGTCTAATACTCTATACAGACCTTACTCTATTAAATTGTGCATGCATCACTGTCAAACCTAGCCGAGTCAGTTATGTTGTCCGCATAATTACTCTTTAAGATAGCCTCGTCCAAGTCCATCGGGTTTTCCCAAAACCCAAACGGACGCTACCACGTTTTGTGCATTTATTTGGAGAACTAAATGCTTGTTATGCTAATTTTTGATATTAAACAGTTGATTCTGGTAAGGGTAAGGGCCTAACCTTTTATCTTGCAGAAATATGAGGCATGAGGTCCCCATATTCGACATGGTCACCAACATCCACCCCAAATTGCTAAGCTGGTGGGAAGATCTTCATTCCAGTGATCAAGCTCTTGTCTGAAAATATCTAGGAAATCTGCCTTCTCTCCTGGAAATTCAACCCAACAACAATATCATAGAAGTTGTCGCTCTATTCTGGGATTGTGATAGGTCTTTCTTCCGTTTTGGAGACATTGAGATGACACCCCTACTCGAGGAAATTGGAGGACTGGATGGGATACTGTGGGAAACTCCAGGTTTGTTAATGCTGAAAAATCGCAAAGGTAGAGGTTTTCTCAAAATGATGGGTTTAAAGAAGAATCCAGATTTAACTTGTTTGAAGGAGTCGTATATTCCCTTTGACTACTTGTACGAAAGGAATGGTCACACCAAATCTTACCGTACTTATCCTGACAAGTTCGTCCTTACATCATTGGGGCATATCCATCGAAAGGTATTTGTCTTCGTGTTCTGTTTCTTGGGGATGATAGTGTTTCCAATGAAGAAAGCAA
The DNA here is from genome assembly GCA_026770625.1 of Nicotiana glauca. Taxonomy (NCBI): domain Eukaryota; kingdom Viridiplantae; phylum Streptophyta; class Magnoliopsida; order Solanales; family Solanaceae; genus Nicotiana; species Nicotiana glauca. The sequence continues at coordinate 25,855 of MU782323.1, read as the reverse complement.
GAATAAATACCAGGCTAGCTATGGTCACTAAAACTCTAATGGAAGGAACTAGCGGACAACCATTCAGTCTTATGCCAATGATCATTGCAGAAATATACTGAGCACTAGAAAGGTGTCAACAGGGAGCCAAACATTTGAAGGGTTGTAACCTGCTACTTCAACTTTGGCTCATGGAACATCTCCAAAAGGGTGAATACCGACAGGAAATCCATCATAGGGACTGGGATGGTCATATCGCCTTTCATCGCCCAAAGCGAATCAATTACATGCCCAACATGTTCGCCCAACAAGAGAATGCTAGAGAATGGGACGAACTCTTTGATAATTTGAATGAGGACCGGGTATAATGGATGTTCGAGTGGTTCCCTACTGAAGAATTCATCGTTCGATCCAGGGATGCACAATTTCTGATATTGATTGGTTTGAGGGGTACCTACCCTTATATCCTTCTCCGAGTTATAAGACAGGCTGGCAGGAAGCAGGTTATACCAAGGTTCGATAAGATGAGTCACTTCTGGGCTGATTTCTAGAATGAGGATAGTCCGTACAGGTGCCAGGCTCAGCGTCTGTGGCACTGCAAAATTGTCTTGGGAAAGGACACCATCGAACCAGATCGCTACCATGCTGGTTGTACACCACCCTATTCGGGCTGGCTGGAAGATAATTACAACGGTTTGGGTAAACCCGGGTTTGTTCGAGGTCACAGGATCATCGATGAAAAGGCTGAGGCACAGGTAAAGTACAACCAATTGCGTAAGAGGATTCGGGAATGTGCAAATGAGCATAGGAAGCCAATCAAAAACTAATAGATGAATGGAAGGATATGGTTGTCAGCGCAAACAAACGACTGGTATGTTTAGAGCGAGGTATAGTGGAACTGGAAAGAAAGTTTCTGAAGAGGATCGAAGATTGCCGAACTGTTGAAGGAAATGAAGGTAGACATCTCGCCAGAGCTTATTTGCTACTAGGACTGCGAGCTAGGAGTGCTGTTCGACGGAGCCAACGCTGCCGAGTCTGGGGAAGGTCCCTCTGGGACCAAATAGATAGGACTTTCCATTTTTCGCCTTATAAGATGTAATAAGGCCAATGGCCATTAGTGACTTTTTCTTTCTTATAATTTAGTGTCATTTTAGGATTTGTCAACCTTTTTATCAATAAAATGAGGCATTTAGCATTCTAAGTTCTCCAAATTAACTTGTCGCTAGGCCTACCTCAGGCACAACGAGGGCCCCAAAATTAGGACAAGCTTTATATTTCCTGCACTACGTGTTTAAATATCGCAACATTTTTTTCCTTATGATCCTTACTGACTTATCACCTTTTTGTTTTTTACCTTTTGTTTATTGCCCTCCCCAAAGGTTAGTTCTTGAACTCTGGCAATATCATCATATTTTACAATATCTAGGGGCCCTCCACCTATTCACCCTCCCAATCCTGTCAGAAACAAAAGCATAAGGAGAATGGAAGATTCAAACAACTCAGCTGAATGGGTAGAGGTCATTCGTGGTGCTATGGTCTCCAAGGAAAATACCTCTCAAGTAGAACAAAAACTATTGAAGTTCCAAGAAGAACTTGATCAAGTCCGGAATTCAGCAAGTCTGTCATTTTCCCTCACCACTCTAGAAGTTACCATCCAAATACTCAGAATCCCATACCTCCACAAAATATCCCAAAGCAACCCACTCCTCATCATCCATGCAATACTTGCCACACTCCTAACAATACTCCACTACTCATCCCAGAACCTTTGAACTCCACAAATGACCACTGCCACACCCAACACAGCACCCCCATCTACGTGGAGATTATACCACACTCCACCCAGCCCGTCTCAAGCACACCCGAGTCCAATGATAAGGACTAGCTAATCAGAAATTTGGCCGAAGAGCTTAAAAGGGTGACCACCAGAATTCAAGGTGTTGAAGGAAGTAAGGGAATTGAGGGGCTAAACTATGAAGATCTATGCATACAGCCCGATGTCGAACTGCCCTAGGGGTACAAACCTCCCGTGTTTGAAATATTTGATGGTACAGGGGATCCCAAGGTTCACTTGAGAACATACTGCGACAAGCTGGTCGGAGTAGGAAGAGACGAGAAGATCCATATGACACTTTTCATGAAGATCCTGAAAGGAGATTCTCTGTCTTAGTACATTAGCCAAGACCCAGAAAAGTGGTCGAACTGGGTAAGTATGGCGTCCGACTTCATGGATAGATTCAAGTTCTATATGGAAAATGCAACGGATGTGTTTTAAATTTAGAATCTAAAGAATAAACCCATAGAAACATTCTACGAGTATGCCACTCTTTGGAGATTAGAGGCTGATTAGGTCCGACCTGCTTTAGGGGAAGAACAAATTAACATGTTTTTCGTCCGGGCTCAGGATCCGCAATACTATGAAAGACTAATGCTAATCGAGAACCATAAATTTTCTGACATCATCAAGCTAGGAGAAAGGATTGAATAAGGTATCAAGAGTGGTATGGTTACAAACTTTGAAGCCTTGCAAGCTACCAATAAGGCTCTACAGTCTGGTGGTGCATCCAAGAAAAAGGACGTAGGCACCGTGATGGTTGCACAGAGAACCAAATCACCTAGCAAATATCAAGCTTATCCAATGCCTCCACTTACATATCAGCCCGCTCAAAATTACCTAACACCCACACCTTCCTACCAAACTCCACCGCCTACTTATCACTCGCCTCTACCTCCTACATACCAACCTGCTTCACCCAAATATTCCCAGCCCGCACATGTCTACCAAGCTTACAACTCTCAAAAATACCACTATCAATCACCTCCCCCTTGTCAAAACTTCCCTAGACCCCGACCAAATTTCGACCGCAGACCTCCCGAACAGTATACTACCATTGCCGAACCAATTGACCAGTTGTACAAAAGGCTCAAAGCTGCTGGTTATGTCACCCCATCCCTTCCATAACCCCTGAAAACCCTTCCCAGTAGTTCAACCCAAATAAAACATGTGCATACCATTCTGGCATGAAGGGGCATACCATTGATGAATGCCGCTCCCTGAAGGATAAGATTCAGGTTTTTATTGACAACAAGATCATCATTGCAAATGAGCCTTCTCTGAATGTTCGCAATAACCCTCTACCAGACCACAAGGGTGGAGGTGTTCACATGATTAAAATAGAGGATGATTGGGATCCCAAAGGATCAATTGGTTAGATCATGGAAGGCAACGATACAAAGAAACCAACAGTCATCCTTAATACGATTGTAGTACAGATTCAGCCTTCTAGAGATGCCGAGGTGAACATGTCCATACCACTTGAGTTTGAAACACCATCCTCTGTGAAGACGCCAATACCAATCGAGGTCGAGTTTGGGTCCCTAAAGGCGCCTGAACCATTTGAAGTTGTTGTATTACCTTCCAAAGCAAGGGTGCCCATTGCAGTAGCAATGAAAGCCATAACACCATTCCACACAAAATCCATAAGATGAGACTACACAACTGAGGCAAGAACGAAGGGGAAAGCCAAGTTTAGGGAAGCAGTTGCAGCACAGGGTATGATAAGAACCGGCAGGGTTTATACCCCAGAACACTTGGCTGAGTCAATAAGCAGACCTCTTGGCAACAAACCATTACTAAAACTAGGCCCGATGATCTCTGGAGAAAGATACATGCCAAAGAATACTCAGTCATTGATCAGCTAAGCAAAACACCGGCACCGATTTATATCTTTGCTTTGCTACAGAGTTCCGATGCACACAAGATTGCCTTCTTAAGAGTGTTGAGTGAGGCATATATACCAAATAACATAATTGGTGGAGAGATGGCTAACATGGTAGGGAAGGTGTTGGAAAGTCACCAAATCACTTTTCACGAAGATGAGCTGCCGCTAGAGGGGTTGAGCCACAACAACGCGTTGCACATCACCGTGCAGTGTGAAGATTATTTTATCACCAGGATCTTGGTCCATGAAGGATCCAATCTCAACATTTGTCTGTTGGTAACACTCAGGATATTGGGAAAGTGGCTGTATGAAATCAAGGACGGGGCCATCAACGTCAAAGCTTTCGACAGTTCCCAAAGATCTACTATTGGGGAAATTAACATGTGTTTGCAAATGGGGTCTACTTAGTTTGATGTTGATTTTCAAGTGATAGATGTTCCCGCATCTTACAATCTGTTGTTGGGACGACCATGGATTCACGCCGCAGGGGCCATAACATCAACACCACATCAAGTAGTGATATTTAAGTGGAACCACCAAGTGGTGATAATTTATGGAGATGGTAGCAATCCCATATACAGTAGCCAGACCATCCCAGCAATCGGAGGAAGAAGAAAGATAGGCGGAGAAACTTACCACCACATCGAATGAGTCAACGCCGTCGATAAGGATAAATGGCGGGATAACAAAATTGAAAGCATAATTAACTAGAGTAGGTATGAACCTGGAAAAGGACATGGCAAGAATCTCCAAAGAATTAAGCCCATCAAGCTCAAGAAATACGGCACCACCTTCGGATTGGGATATGAGTATACTTGGAAAGAATTCAATGAATGGTCGCCACCCTGGCGCGGTCCTTACTATCCATTGGAGCATTCGATACCCCGTTTGGAGCAGAACTTCCAACCGACCGAGGTCATCTATGGGTCCGAAGAAGAAAAAGCCCTACCAGCAATAAGGAATTTGTTCCTAGAAGACGATAATATGGATTGTTGTGTCATTTTTTAGGAGGAGAGGGAGGAAGTCCCTTCCATACAGGCAGTAAGCAGAGGAGCATGCCTTAATAACTAGACCGTCAGAACCACCAGAGCCCAGCATGCCTCGGGGTAGCAAGGCTGGACAAGCACCATGCACTATTTTATTATACTAGTTTATTTTGATTTCACATTTTATTTTTTGCAAGAAAGAGCTCCAATGTTCAAATTTATGGAATTTATCAAAGCATTTCAGTTTTCTTATAAATCTTACTCTTATTATTTTCTCTCATTACTTTACTTATACAGCATTACTATTACTTATCATGATGAACCAATGACTGTGACATACAACGAGACAATGCAGACATAGATTCAGAGGAAGATGATATACCGGAAGATATTGTTAAGGAAGTTGAGAATTTCAAAAATAGGCCTAAGTCCAACTTGGACGAGACTGAGATTGTTAACCCGTGAGATGCAGAAAATATCAGAGAAACGTGAATCAGCGTTCATTTGTCAACATCAAAGAAGGAAGAGTATACAGAGTTTCTAAGAGAGTATGAGGACATATTTGCTTGGTCATACGACGACATTATTGGTCTGAGTACATCTATAGTGGCTCACAAATTTCCAACTGATCCGGCATGTCCGCCAGTAAAACAGAAGCTCAGAAAATTCAAGCCATATATGAGTTTGAAAATCAAGGAAGAGGTCACTAAGCACGCCAAAGCTAAGGTTCTTAGGGTAGTGGAATATCCAATGTGGTTAGCCAATATCGTTCCAAGGCCAAAGAAGGACGAGAAGGTTAGAGTCTGTGTCGACTACCGGAATCTCAACCGGGCCAGTCCGAATGACGACTTCTCCTTGCCGAACATACACATTCTGATTGACAATTACACCAAGCACGAGTAGCAATCATTTGTAGATTGTTTTGCTGGGTATCATCAGATCTGAATGGATGAAGAAGATGCCGAGAAAATGGCTTTCATTATACCGTGGGGCATGTACTGCTACAAAATGATACTGTTTGGGTTAAACAATGCAGGGGCCACCTACATGAGGGCCATGACCACCATTTTCCATGATATGATACAGAAGGAGATAGAAGTATATGTAGACGATGTCATTATCAAGTCCAAGAATGTCGCTGATCACATGGAAGATTTGAGGAAATTCTTCAATAGACTGAGAAGGTACAACTTGAAGTTGAATCCCGCAAAATGTGCATTTGGGGTTCCTGCCGGAAAACTACTTGGGTTCATTGTGAGTCACCGAGGGATAGAACTGGATCCAGCAAAGGTCAAATCTATCCAAGAATTGTCACCACCAAAGAAAAAGAAATAAGTAATGAGTTTCTTGGGGAGACTTAACTACATCAGCCGGTTGAAGAAGGACGCCACTACCAAATAGACTGATGATTGCCAAAAGGCCTTTGACAGGATCAAGGAATGCTTGTCAACACGCCCAGTTGTGGTCCCACCCGAGCCAGGTAGACCCCTATTACTCTACCTTGCGGTATTGGATGGAGCGTTTGGTTGTCTTCAAGGGCAGCATGATGAAATGGGGAGAAAAGAGCATGCCATCTCTGCTTGTTGTTTGCACTTAAAGTCACAATTATAGTATGACCGGGAACCACAGTGGTGGATCTCAAGGGATTCCTAACGCTTTCCCCTCGGGATAATTTCAAGCCCTTACCCAATCTCTGGTTTTCCAAATCAAAGTTCTTCTAAGTGTCCTAATGCACTTAATCATTAGGTGACGACTCTTTAATTCAACCTAATTCCCAAAAGGGAACGAGTTGTCCTCCCAAATATCATAAACCCGATTTTGCGAGAAAAGGGGGCATCGACAGTATATAACAAGAATCATAACTGAGGTGCTACCTCGTATACAATAAGAATCACACCCTACGGTACCGCCTCGTATTTATATTTCTCAATTTTAATCACAATCATTTCTTATACCGCTGCATTAGCCTTACATTTAAATAGTTTTGAAAATATTTTTTCCGAAATAGCTACACACACTTTAGCCCACTTTATGATGTCACGTGGCTTCAAGTGATTCCCTTACTAGCAACACGCACAGAAGTCCAACCTTATGTTGCCGCATGTACATTAACCCCTATCATTATACCGCCGCATGCGCTTCGATATCACATCACAGTAACAACTCGTACCACAAGTGCATGTGCTACAACTTGCCGATAATCAACAATATCAATATTTCCACAGCAATAGCACATGGCTCATCCATAATGTGTACAAGAATATCAACAATAATAGTGAATGCAAATTTCTCAACAAGGAAGATATATCAACCATTAACAACTTCGCCTTAATGTGATAACGACTTTCTAAACCTCAATACCAATAACTCAACAATAAGATAGATAATGTGTAACCACGATATCAATAAGAATAAATAATAATTGGAGAGAAAAGATGTAACAAGGATTTCAAATAAGGATAAGTCAATAATGAAAGAGATAACATGCAACAATTACTTTAAGTAAGGATAAATCAACAATGTAAGAGATAAAATATAGCAATGACTTCAATTAATGATATGTCAACAATGGAAGAGATAACATGTAACAATGAGAGAGACAAACACTTAACCTAAAGCATAAGAGAAAATTATCAAGCAAGATGTAGAACAAGTGTTAACAAAGTCAAATAAGGCCTGTAAGGATGGACTAACCCAAATAAGTGTAGATTGGCTATGTGAATTAAAACATGATATGACAATTCAATTAAGGCATCAAAAGAGTCTAAGTATCCTAAACCGGTCGAATACCATATACAACCCATGCGCCCACTCATCACCATGCGTACAAGGCTTTCAGTTAACAAAAATAACGCAATCAATCTCAAATCCTAAGGGTTAGTTACCCACATAAAGTTAGGAAAGATACTTATCTCAAATAGGCCAAATTAACCCTCGAATATAGCTTTTCCCTAAAAATCCGCCTCCGCATGGCTCAAATCCAACATAATTGATTAATATCATCAAACAATTCAAGGAAAAACAATTACAACAGATAAAGCTATGATCTTTATACTTTTCCCAAAATGTTCGCAAAAGTCAACCCGAGGGTCTTCCAGTCAAAACCAGGGTCCCAGCGTAGATTCCGACTACCCTTAACCGCACGAGTTCATATATATGGTTAGTTTCAAACTCTGAGTCCAAATCGACACTCAAAACACAATTTCTCTTTTTTTCAAAAACTTGACAAAACCTCCCAATTTTTCCTCACATGATTTTGATGTTAAATATAAGATATGATAACTATAGTTGTAAATTTATTAGAATCACTTACCCAATATTTGTAGATGAAAATTCCCTCTCCAAGTTGCCTCCTACCAAGTCTAGGGTTCTAAAATGAGAGAATATGTTGAAACACCCGTCTCCCAACCCTTATGACCATCTGCAAATATCGTTTTTGCGACACAGGGTTCGAATTTGTGAACCCTTATAATTGAAAATCAAGGATCGCATTTGCAGAACCTAACAACCTCAACAAAAGTTGCAATTGCGTCACGCCCCGGCCTCGGGAGGCGCGACTGGCACTCAATCGAGTGAACCCAACTGAGCAAGGCTTTGTAACACTTTATACCCAACTCAATATGATTAAGAGAACAATGCTTTCGTTTATTTAAACAATAGAAAAAGACGAACAACCACATTGTTAATACATTTTTATATTACAAACCTTAAATCATGGCTAACATTTCACGATTTCATACAGTTACAATTTAGAAGAACTAGAGTTTAGAATTACTAAAAAGTACATTGATCCATCCGAACATAACCCACATAAAAGTCTATGGAGACTCTATGGATACAAAAGACAAATTATGACAACGCCGGAAACAAGACCCGACTATACCTCAAAAGTGGAAGTCTACAACAAAAGATGTATAACGTAACCCCTTGAAGGAAAAAGGGGCTCACCTATACTTTGAGAGCGAGATACTCTGCTATGCGCAATCGGCATTCTCCGATATGGATCCATTTACATTAATTCAAAAACATAGCGCCCCCGGCAAAAGGGAAGTTAGCACCATGGAATAGTACTAGTATGTATATCTAAACACCATCTAGTCAGAAACAACTATCAGACAAAAATAAGGAAATCACAAGTATAACTCAAACGCTTTAAACGATCACCACATCATAAAATAAGAGAATTATAAAACTTTTACATCACTTTTCCATATCTTTTAGTTTGGGGCATTTCATATTGTTCATCCTTGTTCGCAATACCACCACAACTTCTTCCCGGGAGATGACATGACCCAAGAATGCGACAGATTGAAGCAAAAATTCACATTTCAAAAATTTTGCATACAATTGGTGTTGCTGAGAGTCTGCAAAACAACCTTGAGATGGTTAGCATGATCCTCTCGACTTCGAGAATACACAAGAATATCGTCAATGAACACTATCACAAAAGAGTCTAGAAAAGGCTTAAAGACTCAATTCATAAGAACCATGAAGGCTGCAGGGGCATTTTTTAGCCCGAAAGACATCACCATACATTCAAAGTGCCCATACCGAGTCTTGAAAACTATTTTTGGAATATCCTGCTCTCTTATCTTCAATTGGTGATACCCGGATCGCAAGTCAATTTTTGAAAAACACGTAGCACCTTACAATTGATCAAACAAGTCATATATCCTTGGTAGAGGGTATTTATTTTTTATTGTAACTTTGTTATGTTGCCAGTACTCAATACACATCTGTAACAACCCATCTTTCTTTCTTACAGACAAAATCGGTGCGCCCCATGGTGACACACTTGGCCGGATGAAACCCTTCTCTAGCAAATCCTTCAATTGTTCCTTTAGCTCTTTCAACTCTGCTGGTGCCATTCTGTAAGGTGGAATTGATATAGGCTGCGTGACTGGGATCACATCAATCCTGAAATCAATCTCCCTAAATGGTGGGATCCCAGGGAGCTCATCTGGAAAGACATTTAGAAATTCAGTCACAACTGGTACGGACTCAAGGCTAAGTGCCTCAGCATCTGTGTCCGCGACCCGAACTAAATGGTCCTTCTTGATCATCTTTGCGGCCTTAAGGTAAGAAATAAAACAACTTTTAGGCACTACATTATATCCCTTCCATTCAACTATGGGCTTATTAGGAAACTCAAGCCTCATAGTTCTATCCCGACAATCAAGCTTGGCAAAACATGAATAAAACCAATCCATTCCCTTTAATACATCAAACTCGAGCATCCATAATTCAATAAGATCGGCCATGGTATCCCTCCACACATCGTGACAACACAACCTCTATAAACTCGAGCAACTGTAATTGACTCACCAACCGAAGTGGACACCGAAAATTGCTCATGAAGCTGATTCGGTTCTATCCCAAATTCCACAGCAACAAAAGGGGTAATATAGGATAAGGTGGAACAGGGGTCAATATGTGCATACACATCATGAGATTGGACAGTCAAAATACCTGTAACAACACCAGGAGAAGACTTTACAGTCTGGCGACACCTCATAGCATAGGACCGGTTGGGTCCTCCTGAACTCTGCGCACCACTGCTAGCTACACCGTGCCCCGCGATTGGTAAGGTACTTTGAGTTGTAGAGTGGGCTCAAGATGTAGTATCTACTGAGCTGGTTGTGCCCCTGCCCGCTCCCTGGCGGGATACACGAAAATACCTCTAAATATGACCCCTCATCCCATATCCATAGCATGTGGATAACTTTATATAGCAGATCTCTGAGTGCATCTTCCAGCACCTGGGGCACGAGGACCTCTGTTGCTGCTGGGATATCTCTCCAGACCGACCCTACTGGTGGGGTCCCCTATTGCCCTGACTGGGCCTTAAACGAATCCACTGCCTCTACTAGCTAGGTCCTGATGGTGGTGCACTGGCTAAAGATTGTGCAACAGACTGGAACGGCCCTGATGATCCTCCTCGGAAGGCTGATCTTCCCCCACCTAGTGACTCACCCATGTTACCCATAGACTGGGTCTTTCTGTTACCCCCTCTCTATATCCTGTTCTTTATTTTACGGTTCTCTGTAGCCTAAGAAAATGCCACCATCTTCCTATAATTCGTGTCAGGATTCAATACAGCTGTAGAAGCCTCATTGATAGTCAAAGTTTTAAGGCCCTGAACAAACCGGCGTACCCTAGCCTCCATTGTGGGCAACATGTTAATGGCATACTTGGACAGGTGAGAAAACTTCATGTGGTATTGCCATACACTTCTGCTACCTTGATTTATATTCTCAAACTCTACTGCACGGGCTACCCTTGTCACAGCAGGAAGGAAATGATCTACGAAGGCATCGGCAAACTCGCTCCACCTCGCTGGTGGGCTCCCCTCCTCACGGGAATCTTCCCATAACTCAAACCACAAATAGGATACCACTTTCAGACGGTAGGCAACTAACTCTACTCCCTCTGTCTCAGTTGCACGCATAACCCTGAGGGTCTTGTGCATCTCATCAATAAAATCCTGAGGGTCTTCTTCTGGAGTGGCTCCCGTAAACACTGGAGGGTCTAACTAAAGAAATCTATTCACCATGGAACAGGTAGAATACCCTTGTTGGCTAAATGAATTGGGTGCGGCACTTGACCTCTGGGCCTGAGAGGCCACTAGCTAAGTCATCATCTGAATTGCTCCCCTAAGATCCCTATCAGAAATACTAGAACCTGAAGTTGGGGCTGGAGGCAGAACAAGAGTATCAATGGGAGGGATAGTGTACCCCCCGTAGGTGTAGGAACAAAGGTAGTCTGCTCCGAAATAGAAGATTTAGGCAGGGTGATAGCAGGCGATTATCCTCACCCGCAGTATCAAGTAGTGATTCATCAGCCACTCCTAGGGTGGCACTGGATCATTGGCATTTTCTGGCTTTCTTCTTAGGTTCCATGACTAAAAATTGAAGGAATGCACCAGTTAGAGGAGGAATAGTTTCACAATTGCCGCACGATCCAGAATATCAAAGAAGGGTGTTATTCCTAAATGCCCAAGTAGCCTCCTACTTATAGATGTGTTCAACTACACACCGATAAGAAGGACTCTACTAGAAATGGCTCTGAGACATCCTATGACACTTTAAAACCTTAGGCTCTAATACTATGTTTGTCAAGCCCCGACCTCGGGAGGCGCAACCGGCGCTCAATCGAGTGAACCCAATCGAGCAAGCCTTTGTAACACTTTCTACCCGACTCAATATGATTAAGGGAACCATGCTTTCATTTAATTAGACAATAGCAAAAGTTGAACATTCACATTGTTATTTCATTTTTATATTACAAACCTTAAATCATGGCTAAGACTTCAAGATTTAATACAGTTACAGTTTAGAAGAACTAGAGTTTAGAATTAGTAAACAACACATTGACCCATCCGACATTCGAACATAACCCACACAAACGCCTACATAGACTCTATGGATACAAAAGACAAATTATGAAATTAACAATCAATACACCAATCCAACTTTAATTTTACCGCATTTAGACAAACACCAACAGAGCTCAATTTCTAAAAAGAGGGGGTTTTAGCCATACATACCTCAATAGAGCTTTCCTTAAATTCTTATAAAATTTTGGGACTCTTAGCAACCTCAATATATTTTATGGGAATTACAAATTGAACCAAGAATTAGAGACATGATTAAGATTCTAGCTCATTTGAGCCTATTATCATGTACTATGTGTGAATTATGATTTTAAGACCCTTTTGTGAGACATTTTCTTCAATCGTATACTACAATGGCTATCTTTTTAGTTCACAACCTCCCCATACCCTATTATCTTTTATCCATGCAAGAAAATCCTTTTTTATACCCATAAAACCACAAGCTAATTACTCATTTTAGCGTGAATTTCGTAACCAAAGGTTAGGGCTCAAGTTCTTACCTCTTGGGGTGAAGGCCTAGCAATTCTACTTGAATTTCTTCAAGGTTTTAGGCAAGAATAGGGTGGGGACTTGATGAAGATCACTATCTCTCTCTCTAAAACTTCCTCTCTCACTCAATTTGCAGTAAAATGACATAAAAAAGTCTAATGGGGTATTATTAATGGGATGGGGTTGGGTTTTAAAAGTTAGAAAATAGGAGCTACATAATGGACATGCGGCCCGCATAAGGGACCGCAAAAATGGCTTCAAAAATCTGAACAAACTGCTCGGGTATACGACAATAATGCGGTCCGCATACCTGTTCTGCGGTCACATAATGCACCGCAGAACTGCCCCTCACAAAACTCCAAGGGAATTATGCGATCACTATGCGGGCATAATGGTCCGCATTATTGACCTCAAAATCACCATCAAACTATATAACTCTGCGGCAACTATGCGGTCCGCATAGCTATTATGCGACCGCATAATGGACCGCATAAACGCACTTTTCTGGAACATATTATTCATTAACTTTTTAATGCATAGATCAGTTCAAAAGTTCCGAACCGTGGCGAGATGAAGGATTTTACAAGTTTCTAACACATATACCTAACTTGGAACTACGAGCTTTTAAGTTTTGAGTAGAAATTTTTACGAGGCCGTACAAATTGCGAAGCTAGTCACTATCGTAAATGCAACCAATTGCTGGAAATTGCGAACCAGCACTCAGACCAGTTGACTTCGCAAATGTGAAGGGGAAGTAGCATTTGAGACATCTAATCAACTCCTATCCCCTTCACAACCACAAGGCTGGTGCTCACAATTTGCGATAACAAAACACCAGCAATTCCATTTTCAATCCAAAACATTTGGAAACATGCCAAAAACTCATCCAAGCCTTTAGGGCTTCAATCCAAATATTCACACAAGTCTAAAAATATTGTAAGAATTTTCTAGCACGATCAAAACACAAAATTAACATCTAGAAATACGAATCAGACACCAAAGTACATGAATTTCAAAGTAAATTTCAAGTACCTCTTGCAACTAAACGTCTGAATGTTTTTAAATCAACTCTGCACAATTCTAGATTTTACAGACAAGTTCTAAATTGCATAACAGACCTATTACAAGTCAAAAAAATAAATTCTGAACTCGATAGCCAAAATTCAACTTACGGTCAAACTTTTCAACTTTAAATTGCCAAATATCGACAAAACAACACAAATCAACCTATGGGATTCCGAATAAAATTCCTGGCATACACCCAAGTCGAAATTTACAATACAAAGTTATCGGAGCCATCAAATACCATTTCAAGGTCATTTTCACAAAAGTCAACCATGGGTCAACATAAACAACTTAGGCTTCTAACCAAGAATAAAAGGATCCAAATCAACTTGAAGTGTTCCCGGAACAAAACTACTCAACCTCGTAAGTCATATAATAATAAACAAACATGTGTGAAACATAAAAAGGAGGAAACAGGGCGAAACTATGCATAACGACGGGTGGGATCGTTACAGTAAGAGTCAATGATCAATGGTATTTGGGTGTGAATCTGGTTTTGTTGTTGAGGTACCCTTCCCTGGCACAAGCATTGCTGAGGGTCCACGAGACCCTCATGAACTTTCAAATGTCAGGGATCCATAAGAAGACTTCATAAATAAATATGATTCACCTTAACCCTTTGGTCACTAACTTTAACTAATCTTCATGGGGTTAGCACAAAATAAAAATTCACTTTGTTGTATTCCTTAGATATTTGTTATTGTTACTTGTTATAATTTTGTCTTACTTCATCCTATGTTTATATATGCTAATTATCTTCTTTTTCTTCTTGTATGCATGTTTGATTAGGCATGTTGAGTTCATTTGAAACTCAGACCCAAGTTCAAGGAAATTGGGCTGCTTTGCCCTCCCATTGGAGTCTGCCGCTGCTAGATTCAAGTTGGAACTGTCTTGCTTTTCCAGCCCAATGTAGAAGACTCTAATTTACTACCTTCACTTAAATATATATTATTGTTACTTCATTCTTCCGTATATGTCTTTGAATAACTACCGCTATTATTGGATATTTGTGGATGTTTGATTGATTTGACAGACCTTAGGGCAAGCCAAAATCTAAAAAGTAAAAGATAATTATAATTTCAAAGATTAGTCATTTATTCTAAACAACCTTGATGCCTTTTAAAAATTTGAACGTTTTCAAAGTTAGTTGTTCTTGATAATTAATCTCCCGTTTACCTGTTAATGAGTTTATTTTGGTTTTAGGCAACAACAGGGCCTGGACGTATCTTTAAAAGAAAATAAATTTGAATAATGTGTAACAGAGGAATTCACCCGAAAGGTCTTTGGACAAACAAATTGTTTTGACACAAAATCAATCTCATACAAGAAATTCCAAAAGAAACTAGATCAACAATTTTGAAAAACATGAGGAACTTCGATTACAAAGTATTTTGGAACAATCATTCATTCACAAAATGTATAATAAAGATTATCAAATAGCTTTTTCCATTTCAAATAAAATATACGTTGTTTCTCAAAGTAATAGATAGATTTCAATCAAGACTTAAAATATTTCAATAAAACCCCACTTATCAATTTATAACCAACGATCAACCAAAATATAGATATTTCTCTCCTTGAACATAGCCTATGTTTAAGGATCTATCTCGGGTAGATTTTAAGTGATAACCCTTACCCAAATCTCATGGGTTAGCATACACTTATAGCTATCCGAACATACCTTAAATATTAGGTGGCGACTCTTTTTTATTAATTTCAAATGAACCACTAGTTGTATTTTATTTTGACCTATGCAAAATAGGGTGCAACAATTGGTAAGTCCAAATCGTGTACTGGGTAGTTCTACTCATGTAGATTCAAATAACGTGAAACATAAGCAATCAATCTTCCCTCATGCATTAACACACATCCAATACTAATCCGTGAAGCATCAAAATAGACTATATAATAACCTGATCTCGAGATCAAAACCAGAACTAGATTTGTAGTCAAGGTAGTTTTGAGCTTCTAAAATCTCTCCTCCTACTCATCAGACTACCTGAATGGAGCACCCTTCTACGTCAATCTAGTCAGTAGGGCTGCTATGATGAAAACCCCTCCAAAAAATAGCGTTAATACCCAGTTGTTGACTAATGCCCCAGCAACATTCATATATTTGATGAACAACGTGATACATCCTATTTGCGTTCATTAATGATATATTGGTGTATTCTCGTAGTAGGGAGGAGCATGAGAAGCATTTGAGGATAGTGGTCCAGACTTTGAGGGAAAAGAAGTTGTATGCTAAGTTCTCCAAGTGCAAATTTTAGTTAGACTCGGTGACATTCTTAGGACATATGGTATCTAGTGGTGGGATCAAGGTGAACTCAAAGAATATTGAGGCAGTTCAGATCTGGACCAGACTTTCTACTGCTACAATTATTCAGAGATTTTTGGGTTTGGTTTGTTACTACCATCACTTCTTAGAGGGAATTTCATCTATTGCCACCCCATTAACTAAGTTGACATAGAAGGGTGTTGCATTCAAGTGGCCAGATAAGTGTAAGAAGAGCTTTTGACAGATTTGACCACTTCTTCAGTGTAGGTTTTTCTCTATATACATGTTACTATGATGCTTAGTAGGTTGGTGTTGGGTATGTGTTGATGCAGGACGGTAGGTTGATTGCTTACGTGTCGCGGCATTTGAAGCCCCATGAGAAGAACTATCCAATACATGACTTGTAGTTAGCAGCCATTGTACATGTGCTCAAGATTTGGAGGCATTAATTATATGGAGTGTCTTGTGAGGAGTATACGGATTATCAGAGTCTCTTGGATCTATTTAAATAGAAAGTTTTGAATTTCAGGCAGCGGAGATGGTTAGAGTTGTTGAAGATTATGACACCGCCATTCTTTATCATCCGACAAAGGCCAATGTTGTAGCAGATGCCATGAGTAGAAATGCGCATAGTATGGGGATTTTAGCATTTATTCCAGCTATAGAGAGTCCTTTCTCTATAGATGTTCTGGCCTTAGCCAATAGACTTATGAGGTTGGTTATTTCAGAGCCTATCAAAGTCCTTTCTTGTGTTGTATAATAGTCGTCTTTGTTTGAGCGCATTAAACACGTCAGTATGATGACCCCTATTTGCTTGTCCTAAAGGACACGATGCTGTGAGGTGGTGCTAAGAAAGTGACTATTGGCGATGATGGTGTGTTGCGTCTTTAGGGCAATATTATGTTCCTAGTGTGAATGGGTTGAGAGAGTTGGTTTTAGAGAAGGATCATAGTTTACTATGGGGATGATGTGTCATGGTCTCAAGGAGCATTGTTGGTGGCGGAGGATGAAGAAAGACATTGTTGGATGTGTTGCTCAGTGTTTGAACTATCAGTAGTTCCATTATAAGCATTGGAGACCTGGTAGTTTGCTTCAGATGATTGACATACTGGAGTGTAAGTGGGAGTACATAACTATTGTGGTAGGTTTCATACAGACATTGAGGAGATTTGATAGTATTTGGGTGATTGTGGACAGACTGATCAAGTTGGCACATTTCATTCCAGTCACGGCTTCCAACACTTTGGAGCAGTTAGCTAAGATCTACATCTTGGAGATTGTTTGCTTTGCATGGTGTATTTCTATCATCTCGAATTGCGGCACTCAGTTTACTATGCATTTCTGGAGCAGTTCAACGTCAGTTGGGACAGAGGTTGAGTTGAGAACTACATTTCACCATCAGATGGACGGGCAGTCCGAGCAGACCATTCATATTTTAGATGATATGGTGAGATCCAGTGTCATAGGTTTTGGTGGGTAGTGGGATTAGTTTCTTCCTCTAACAGAATTAGCCCACAGCAATAGCTACTAGTCTAGCATCCAGATGGGTCCATATGAGGCATTATATGTGAGGCGATGTTGCTCTCTGGTGGGTTGGTTTGAGACTAGTGAGGCCAGGATAGTGTGCGCAGATTTGGTTTTTGATGCTTTGGAGAACGTGAAATTCATTCAGGAGCAACATCTATCATGACTCTAATTTCCCACATTAGGATGTCGTGATGGAACCTAGTCTCTAAGACTATGTAAGCTAAGCATTTAATAATAACTTAATAGAAATAATCAAACAATAATACTAAATTAAAACTTATAAACTCATATAAAGATCCAAAATAGGATCTCAACAACACTTCCTAAAACTGGTGAAACTAAGTCATAAACTCTATAGAATACTCTAGAGTGTTGTTTACGAGTAAAATTGGGGGAAAAGTTTTCCACGATTACCCAATAAAGGAAAAAAGGGTAAGCACGGCCCAAAGGGAGTATAATAAGGCGAGCAGCCCCTCGTATTGAAACTTGGGAGGAGTGAACGATGTATATGAGATCAGACACGGTAAAATGACGGACCCAGGCCAAATATAGATTATGAACCTTGAAGGACGTAGTGAACGGTCATGGATGACAAGCAGGAGGCCATAATAATCTCCCTCAGCTGAATATTATAGTACGAATCCAGTTAAGTATCAACTATAGATCAACATTTACCCGAAAAAGAAGATTATTACCTTTTCTAGAAGTGTACTGGGATTGAAATTCCACTACTATATAAAGGGGAGGTTTTTCTTTGTTCTGACACATTGTGACATGCAAATCAAAGTAATAAAAGTTTATTTTTGTCTTCTAGCTACTGTTCAAGTCATTATTAATTTGTTTTTTTCTTCACTCGCGACCGAGCTTGTATCGAGGTTCCAATCGGTGACTAATTCTATTGTTCAATCTAAGATCAGGCCTGGTCATTACATTGGATTTTTTTGATCAATTATTTTTTTTGTAATTCATATACTTGTCATTCTTACTTATTTGTATTGAATTAAACAATGTATTCTTTAAATCGCGCACAAATTTAATTGTTACTCATTTTTGGGGTAAATGGTTTGACGCCTATCAGGGGCTACGATTAATAGTGTTCATTTGATATGAATCTCTATAACACACTCTATTCTATGCTTGTTCATTGAAATTTTGATTCCACACTAGCCTAAGGATGTCAAAATCTTAGTCTGCTCAATTGAACGTTGAGTCAGGACATCATGGAGAAAATAATAACCTGATGCCAAGTAACGACATACCTCTGTTGATACCAATGGTTTCCCAATGGTCGACCCGGTCGATTCTAACTCGCAGGTGGCTAGCAACATCAACTTACCAACTGACCACGAAGAGTGTGTTTATGGAGGACCCCAGCCAGCAGCCCGAGAAGCGCCCGAGGGCAAAGGAGATAGGGTAAACTTGTAGTTGATCTTCGAGATGTTGCAGGCTCAACAAACGGTGATAGCAATCTTGTAGAACCAAATTCACACCCCTAATAGGGTCGAACTTAAATAGTACTAGGAAAATACTTGAAGGGATGAACAAGTTGTCGTGGAACCGGGTTAGATCAGACCCGGGGAAGCATCCGAGATGATAAAGATGCTCGAAGCATTGCAAAACGAGTTGAGTCAGGTGAGACAAAAATTGAGGTGCCAATGACAAGAAGGTGGAAACGTATAACTATAAGGTCGATCAGATCCCGGGAGAACCTCCAATATTAAAGGGGCAGGACTCCAAAAAGTTTATTCAGAAGCCTTTCCCCCCGAGCGCAGCACTGAAGCCAATCCCGATGAGGTTTTGAATGCCAGAAATTCCCAAGTATAATGGGACCACGGATCCAAATAAGCATGTTATCTCCTATACATGCGCAACCAAAGGCAACGACTTGGAAGACGACAAAATCAAGTCAGAGTTGCTGAAATATTTTAGGGAAACGCATGCCAAGGGAGCGATCATATGGTATCACAACTTGCCCTCTAAATTCCATTGACACGTTTGATATGCTTGCAGATGTGTTCGTGAAGGCCCATGTTGAGGCCATCAAAGTAGAAACTAGGAAGTAAGACCTTTTTTCAACATAAAACAGAGGGATAACAAGATGCTAAGGGAGTTGAGGTTCTAGATGGAACAGATGGATTTGCCTCTGGTCGCGGATGATTGGGCCGTTCAGGCATTCACTCAGGGATCAACACCCGAAGTTTCCTTGCCTCCCAGTAGCTAAAATACAATTTGGTAGAGTACCCAGCGGTCACCTAGCTCGACGTACACAATAGGTACCAATCAAAGATCAGAGTCAAAGACAATCAACTCAGGACTCCTTTAGGGATCTGTTTACTCTGTCAGAGACGATGACAGATCTAGAGAGCCATTAATCGGGAGCCAACGCCAGTACAAGATTGATATCAGCAAATATAGCGTGGAAAGGAGGGGAAACAGATCTGGGTGCCTCTCAATAAGGAATGAAAGGAGAAAGGATCGAGGATCGAGCGGTCGGGTCCTAATGGTCAACAACAGGTTTGACAGGCTTCTCAAGAATAGTCAAGCACCAAGATTATCATAGTAGAATTTTAATGTGGACGCCGCAAGCATCTTGTTGGCCATAGGGCACATCAAAGGGACAAAATGGCCCTAGCCGTTGTAGTCTGACCCTGACTAGAGATATCATAATTTAATGTGTAAGGATCATGGCACACACGATCATAGGACCGAAGATTGCCAACAATTCAGAGAAGAAGTTTCTCGAAAATAGGCGCCTCGGAGAATTCCTAAGCGAGCGAAACAAGAACTATTTTAGAAATAGGGATGACACAAAAAGGTCGAACAAGAGAAGCCTCGGCACGTGATCAACATGATTAGTGGGGGAGTCGATGTCCCTGAAGGGCATATGATAAAATGCACTAAAGTGCCTATTAGGAGAAAAAATGCGCTTAGGATTACGCCTCAGGGGGGAACTATCTCGTTCAGCAATGAAGATGCTGAGGGCATCGTATAGCCTCACAAAAATGCACTGATAATATCTTTACTTATCAATAAATCTTGGGTTAAGCATATATCGATCGATCTAGGTAGCTCGGCCAACATCAGCAGATCAAGGTTAGTAGATCAACTAGGATTGCAGGATCAAGCTGTACTGGCGGTTCGAGTATTAAATTGATTTAACATGGTGTTCGAGACCATGAAGGGTGAGATAACCTTACCGATAAACACTGTTAGGACCACCCAAGAAATAATGTTCT
>MU782322.1:84741-97057 GCA_026770625.1 Nicotiana glauca | reverse complement strand
ACAAAATCATTCCCAATATTTTTAAATTAATACTTACATATTTTTTATTAAATTAGTATTTTTAATTTGATTTTTTAACATCATTTACTGTTTTTATAAATTAAAAATGGGAAAAATTGGCTATTTAAATTGTAGCCACTTTACTCTCAATTATAGCCCAAATTAAACCCAAATCGAACCCAATTATACGACCCAATTACCTGACCCCTGACCCTATTTCTAACCCGCCCGGATTCTATATTAAATCAGGGCCGTTGATTGTTTTAATCAACGGCCCCCGTCTATCCTTCCTTAATTAAAGCAACGACCCCCCTAACCCTAATCATTCTATCCAAACAGTCGCCCTAAGATCCCCTTCGTCTCTCAAAATCCTCTCAAGCCTCTCCGAAACCCTAGCCCTATTTCACCGATCTCTGACCTTGTTTCACCAGAGACTATGGCTTCTCAGACCCTGAGCAGCCTGTACCTACCCCCACATACCTCTATGCTCTTTTTGCTCGAGGTTTCAGAGTCCGACTTTGAATACCCCGGCTCAGAATCTTTTTGATTCAAGTTCGATGGCCCTTTCCGGCTCATCTCCGGCGAGTCCTAACCCTGTGAGTCCATCTCCGACTCAGGACCAGCCCATTCCAGGCCTTTCTCATTTTCTAGGGTTTTCTCTGAAACCCTAAGCCCTCAAGGTTTTCTTTGTTTCTCTCTAAGATCTACTTCAAATCCGTTCTATTTTCCAAGATTTTAAAGTATTTTTCACATCTTTTCGATTTTTTGTTTTCAAAATTGTTCATGTTCTTAAAAATTAGGGTTTCGTGATTTTTTACTCGTTCTACTGCTATCTCTTACTATATTTTTACTTTGCTATAATTCCTAAGTGTTTTCACTATGATTTCTGCGTATTTTTCTCCTATGATTTCCGAGTAATTTCTTTACTATATTTTTTCTTCACTTAGATTTCCAAGAATGTTTGTGTTCTTTGGACTCCCTCTGTTTGTTCTTGCCTGATTTTCTATGCTTTCGTCTTTACCTTTGACTTGTGGAAGAAACCCTAGATTGTGGGGTTTTCAAACCTGCTTGTGTACGATTATTTTGTTTGTTGCCTGTTTGAAAAACCCTAAATCTTCTAAACTCGTCTCATGTTTCTGATTCTTGGTAAGCCTTGCAAGACCTTTTGATTTCATCCACGACTATGTTCTTCTACTTTGATTGCATGACTACTCTGTTAATTTTAGCCTCGCATGTTTAAGTTTACACTCTCTTTATAGTCAAACCCTTTACTCTCTAAACAACCCTAATTTTTGGGATTGATTTCTATATGAATTTATTTGATTCTATCATTGTTGGATTTGGACTTGTTTTCTGACTTAATTCATTATTAAGTTCGAATCTTTGATTCCTGATTTGCTATTTGATTGATTGATTTTACCCTTACCTTATTTATCTAACTGTGTATTTTTAAAAGCTTCTCCTATGTATTTACCCTTTATTGCACCATGTGTTATTGATTTTCTTTCCTTAAATACAACTCTGCCCTCTCCTATTCAAATTCGAATTCCTTAATTGAAGGAGTTCCCTTCTTCTAATTGACTCTGATTGGTATTGAATTATATTTTTGCCTCACTTACCACCTGTTTTTAAACTATAAATACCCTACTCCTTTTCTTTAGACTAACGAACAACTGAGTTTAAAAATACAAACACACACAAAGCCGTCTCTTCTTTNAACTTGCAACTAGTAGGTTTCTATAATTTAAATATTGTTCCCCAAAACTATGTGTTTACTTCTCCCTTTTACATAACCTCTCACTACATGTTTTCTTGCATTGTGTGACTATTTATTAGTCTGTTAAGCCTTTCTTCATGCTTCTGCATCTTTAAAGTGCTATTATGCTCTTCTTATGTGAATGCTTTCATGTGATCCCATTCCTTTAACCCCCTTTTATGTATGAGTATTGGTTCTAGGCTGAGGTTAGCACCCTATTGCTATCCTCGACCTAGGACCAGGTTCTCTTGAACCTTTCCTCAAATCAGTCCCATTCCCTTTACCCCCTTTATGTGTTGAGCCTTGACTAGGGTTTGGTGGTGCCCTAATCACCACCCAGACCCCTGCTGACTTCTAAAAGCCTGCTCTTTATTTGCTTGAATCAAGTAAAGGATCAGGGGTGTGCCAGTCTTACCCATGGCTGGGTATGACCATGCTTTGCTTTGGTTTCTTCTAATCCCCTCACTCTACACTCATTCTTAGTTCTTTAAGTTTTGCCCCCCCCCATGGTAAGCCATGCTTAGGGACCCTAGAGTTCCCTCTGAACTTGGATGCCTAAGGGCTGGTAATTCCACACATTGCACTACTCTGTTACCACATTAAATTTTTAGGGTGTAAGCATCGCCCGGGCTTCCTGAAAGCCCTTGGAACTTTGAAACACTCCAAGAGAAGGACTTGGAATCTGGAATCTGGATCTGGTGAAACACATGTTATTGGGTATTAAGATTGAATTAGGCTTCTCGGATCCAGCTGTAGGCTGTAATGTATTTTCTTTACTTTCTTTTGGTTTTGTAACAATCTTGTAAAAGAATTTGGGGAATATTAGTGAAAGGGTGTGGGAGGGGTTTATATTACTTGCATAAGTCAATGGGTAGAAATCCTGCGTATAGGACTTTAATATTGCAAATCATCTAGACATCATGCCTATAGGACTTTAATATTGCAAATCATCTAGACATCATGCCTATAGGAATTTAATATTGCAAATCATTTAGAAGCCATGCCTATAGGACTTTAATATTGCAAATCATCTAGACATCATGCCTATAGGACTTTAATATTGCAAATCATTTAGAAACCATGCCTATATGACTTTAATATTGCATACCATTTAGAATCATATCTATAGGACTTTGCTATTGAATACCATTTAGAAATAATGTCTATAGGACTTTGCATTGTAAGCACGATAGAGATCATGTCTATAGGAGACACATAAAACACTAGGCAAACTGTAGGGCAATCGAATATTCATCCCCTCATCAGTTCAATGACAGTAATGAGTCTTTAAAAATCAAGATATAGATATCATGCCTATAGGAGTTCAAACTCGCCTAATATGAGTGATAATTTGTCAGTTAGCCTCAAACGCTTTCAGCAAAAAATTTGTCCAAACCTGTTTGCTTTTGAAACCTGTCCAAGTCCGTCTCTTTCAACATTTCTATAGATCTGTGGTGTCCTTTAAATTCCAAACTTACATCTTTATTCTGAAACCAACCCCTTAGTTTTCTGCCTACATTTTTACTTCAATGCTTTTCGAAAAATGCCTATTTACAACTTTACTATACTTTTACTTAAACAATTCGGCTAACTTGCAAGCCATCTTTGAACTTCTGCAATCTTCAACTTTTCTATTTCAAAACTCTTCTGTACAGGCTCTTGTCTAAAATTAGTGTTTTCTGAATCACTTATTTTTAAATACCTTAAGTTCTGACAATAGGATCCGGGTTGCCTAATGCGGACTTGCTGTTCAACTCTATGTCTTAAACTAATCTGTCCACCGTTAATTTTAAAGACCAAATCAGTACTTGCAAGTCATGCTAAACTAATTGTTGTTGTGATCTACGGATTTTTGTATGAGCCTTTGAGTGTTTGATTTGTATACCACTATTTGTTATTTGTTTTAATTGACGCCTTAGTATTTTGTCCTTTTAAACTCAATATATGTCCCCATCCCTTTCTCCCATTTAGGATTAGAAGTCCAAATATCCCGGGGATGATAGGTTGGGACGGGTACTAGCATGCAATAAGTAAACGAGACTAATCGCGCTTAAATACCTTAACGGGGTGGGAAGGGTAGAATATGGAGATGATGACGGTGCGTTAATATCTCGTGTGAGAATGATTGCTGGGTATTGCACCAAATGATCCATATTATAGTTAAACCTAGGACCCTCTTTCTTTACTTTTCCTTTATTTAAATGTTTTCCTAAAAATTAAAACTCTCTTTTACTTGTGGCATTCTTCTTTCAAAATTGTCAACTTTCTTGTATTTCTTATGTGCAAACTTTGCTCGTCTACTCCTACTCTTCTTAAAGTCACAACTAAGCATGGCCGGGAACCACACTAGTGGATCTTAAGGGGTGCCTAATACCTTCCCCTCGAGATAATCTCAAGACCTTACCCAAACTCTGGTTTTCTTTCAAGTCCTTCTTCTTTTCTCCAAAAGTGTCCTAATGCACTATAATCATTAGGTGGCGACTCTTCAAACTCCATAGCCAAATTCCCCCAAAAGGGGATAAAGGAGTTATTCCACCCATAATGTCGTAAACCCGATTTCTCTCTCCTCGCGAGGAAAAATGGGGGCATCGACAGGAACCTGCTCCTAATGTTCGCAACAACCCCCTGCCCGACCACAAAGGTGGAGGCGTTCACATGATAGAGATAGAAGATGATTGGCCCCAAAGGATCGATCGGACTGATTGCTAAAGATGATGAGCCAAAGAAACCAATTGTCACACTTAATCCGATTGTAGTCCAGATCCAGCCTTCTGGAGACACTGAAGTGAACATGTCCATACTACTTGAGTTTGAGGCACCTTCTTCTGCAAAGGTGGCAGGACCGATTGAGGTCGAGTTTGGATCCCCAAAGGCACCTGTACCATTTGAAGTTGTTGTGTTACCTCCCAAAGCAAGGGTACCTATTCCTGTGGCTATGTCAACCATGAGGCGAGAAGCAAAAGGGAAAACCAACTTTGGAGAAGCAATTGCAGCATAGGGTATGACCAGAACCGGCAGGGTTTATACTCCAGAGCATCTAGTTGAGTCCAGCAAGCAAGCTTCTAGACGACCAACCTGTAACGACCTGACCGGTCATTTTGAGATTTTGGACTTTGTTCGCCAATTCTCGGGCGTGAATTGCCTTGTGAGATGTATTATGACTCATGTAAATCGTGGTTTTGATTTTTAGGGTAATCAGAATGAATTTGGAAGAACAATTCTCAGCTTGAAGCTTGAAATTTGAAATGTTTGACCAAGATTTTGACTTTTTTGTATATGATCTCGGATTGGAATTTTTATAATTTGGTTAGCTTCGTTAGGTGATTTGGGACTTAAAAGCGTTATCAAAATCCATTTTGGAAGTCCGTGGAAGGATTAGGCATGAATTGACGAAAGTTGGAAGTTTAAAAGTTCTTAGGCTTGAATTCGAGGTTGATTTGGTGTCTTGATTTTGTTTTAGGTGTTCCGAAGTAAGTTTCGGTAGTGATATATGACTTGTTGGAATTATTGGTTGAGGTCCCGAGGGCCTCGGGTGAGTTTTGGACAGGTTTAGGTTGTGTTACGCTTCTTTTTCTTATGTTTCGAGGCCGATTCATCAAGCATAAATGAAATTATATTGAACAAATGAGCTCCTATTTCTTTTTTTGATTGAAGCATTAGATCTGTATCGTAATTACGGACCCATCGAAAAAAGAATCATCGAATTAAGACATCATATGAGGATTGTATGGTTATTTTACTAAGAATTAGGTTGCCAGATTTTTCAGATTAATTACGAAATTGCCACTGACGACATATCTAAAAATCTGCACTATTTCTAAATATTAAAACCTACATATCTCATTCATTATAAGTTCATATTGATTGATTCAAAAGCCTAAATTGACTAGAATTTCTCAAGGAATCCATTGGATGCATAAAATATGAGTTTCGAGATCGTTTAACATGAAAAACGAGGTAGAATAGCTAGCAGAAAAATATATAAAACTAGGATTTGTTCATTCAGTCATATTTTGAGTTAGGGAGCTCAGATTTGGGCTATTATGGAGGCGATTTTTATCATATGAATTGGGGTAAGAATTTTGGACCCTAAAACTCGATTATTCATGATTAAGGAACAAAATATCAGTGTTTATTCATAAAAATCAGTAGAAAAAGGTGGAGTTAGAGCTTGAGATTATGAGACCTTCTAGGGATTATTTGAGGGGTCAAACAAACTCCGATTTTTAGTTCTTTATATGTACGAACTCGTGAGATGATAAAGATAACTTACGTATAAAGTTTGTCCAGTTCTGGGATGCGGGCTCGGGGTCGGGTTTTGACTGATTTCGGGTTTTGTGCTTAAAATCGATATTTTTCAATTGAAATTCATTCGTTTAGCATAATTTGATGATAAAAATCTGAACTTGGTAGATTTGGAGCACTCGAAAGTTGGTTCGAGAGGCAAGCGTGTTGCAGAGTAGCTTTTCGGACTTGTTCAAGGTAAGTAATGATTGTAAATGCTGTCTTAAGGGTATGAAACCCCGGATTTCACATTGTTGTGATACTTTGAGGTGACACACACGCTAGATGACGAGCGTGGAGTCGTACACCATTGGGGATTGTGACTTGGTCCGTCCCGTACGACTGTTAAGTCACGTATTTGATTTGAAAGCTTATGATATTCCATATTTTAGAGACAGATATTATATTTTGGGTTGTATGCCATGTTTGAGGCCTTGTGCCGAGTTGTTGAGATCCTTAGGGACATTTTCACTATTCTTCCTCTATTTGTTTTGAAAGCATATCCTTTGTCATGTTTTACCTGCTTATTGTTTAAATCTAGTTTTATCACTTTACTTCCTAAAAATATGAAAATTGTTTGGGCTGAGTTTTCTGTTTTAATGATGGTCCGAGTGATTGTGAGGTTGATGATTGAGATAGACTGAGGGTCTGATTGTGAGGTTGATGACTGAGATAGACCGAGGGTCTGATTGTGTGGTTAATGACTGAGAGAGGCCAAGGGCCTGGTTGCGAGGATTATATATTTGTGGATCAGGCTACACGCCACAACAATATATATGTATATTTGTATACGGATCGGGCTGTACATCGCAGCGATATGTTGGATCGGGCTGCACGCCACAGCGATAAAAGTGCTTGGGCTGTAAGAGCCCCTCTAGAGTCTGCACACCCCCAATGAGCGCAGTCGACTATATTTATGGATCAGACTGCACGCCGCAGCGATATCTAGATCGGGCTGTGCACCACAACGGTTACTATATAGTACCTATTGAGTGTGAGTGCTGAGTGTGAGCGCTGATTGGTTAGTGTTGAGTCACGAATGACTGAGAGGCTTGCCCGATGGGCTATATATAGGCATGTACATGACTGATGCTTTGCCTGACGGGATAGTTCATGAACTTACTATTTTTCACACCTCTTTAAAATGAGTTTCTATTGAACAGGTTGATTTAATTACTACTTTCACTCATCTTTAGACCGAGCCTCTATTGAAAATGTAGAACAAATGATTTAAACAACTTTCTTTTAAACTGAACTTTTTAAGTTATGAAATCGTTATCAATTTCTGTTATGCCGAGAGGCAGTATACGAACCATGTTTTTCCCGAGGGGCCGATTATGATTTTTCACCACTTTCACTATATATATATATATATATATATATATATATATATATATATATATATATATATATATACACTTCATTAAACCTCTATTGAAAAGGTTAGAAAGATATTTTTCCAAAGGATTTTATGAAAATTGGGAGTTTAACGATATGATTTGAACGGTATCCTGTTGGGAATATGCTGTGATCACTATGGTGCTATGACAGACGTGTACGTGATTTCTTACAGATCAGTCTTTATTTACTCTTATTACTTACTAGGTTGGAGTACTCACATTATTCCCTGCACCTTGTGGGCAGATTCAGGTATTTTTTAGCTTGGCGGCAGTTTCATCAGAGTTAGCAAGGTAGCTGCCTGGCGATCGTGGCTCTACTTTCACCCTCTTTATTCTTCCTTATGTATAAATCATGACTTTTCCCGACCATATTAGTCTTGATATAGTTAGACAGTTCTAGTAGATGCTCATGACTAGTGACACCCCGATGTCAGGCTTGTATGTTATTTTCGCACTGTTCATTCAGACTTATATTATGAAACATTTGTTTAAGTAAAGGCTTAAAATGACTCTTAATGATTAAAGGGTTAAAATGGGTATTGTGTCGGCTGGCCTTGTCTTTACGAGAGGGGCCATCACGTCCAGGTCTGGGTTTTGGGTCGTGACAAGTTAGTATCAGAGCCTAGGTTACATAGGTCTCACGAGTCATGAGCAGGTTTAGTAGAGTCTCGTGGATTGATACAGAGACGTCTTTACTTATCCCCCGGAGGCTACAGAACCTTTAGGAAAAACTTCACATTCTTGAGTTCTTATCGTGCGTCCTTGATTCAGCTTTAAAAGTAACTCTTTGAATTCCTTCCACGTGTTCATATGCGCGCATGAGCACTCAGTATCTGATGTGCATCAATGGCTTGTGATTCCCTAATCAAGTGGCGATATGTGATCTCTGTGTGTTGATGTTGGGCCAGTCTGGAGGACTCGAGGCTGGATTTTTTTGCCTATAGCTTGAGCACCCGGTGCTAATTGTGTGAGCAAGTGTTTTTTTGAGCTTATACGTTTGGTAGTGCCCTATTAGTAGAAGTGATAGCTGAATGGCTACATGATGAGTGTGATGTGATTGCGAGATGTAATCATATGATTTGGAAGCAATGAGAAGGGTCTGCAGGAGGATGGAAGAACTATTAGGTACTTGATGTTTATCTTGATTTGAGGTATAGCCCCGAGTTATTTGTGTGTGAAGAATCTTTCCATGTTTCCTAGTTGGGAGTGAAGTAAATTTCTTGTTGTGGTATGAGTCCAGAATCAGGAAGCTTAATTGACTGCGTAGTGTTTATAATGGTGAGAGGTATACATAAATGTTAGTTGGAGGCAAAGCAGGTGGGTCATCTCATGCGGAGTGTTTTGAAGTTATGTGATCCTTATGTTGTCTGTTGGAAGGTCTCATTTACAAGTGAAAGATATGTGTTACAATTTATATTTGGGTCGCTTAAGAGAGCGGGTCTAACTGTTATGAGAGTGAATACGAGCTTGCAAAAGGTTTAAACTACCGGGTGGTCTGTGTCTCACAAGCTTATAAAGGATCGAGTTTAATCTCATTATGGTATTATGGTAGCAATAAAGTATATGTGTTATGATTTATTATGTATGTTTTGGTCTATGTCTTCGAGCCAAGTGGGGGAGTCTACCATTAATTAGTCGATTGCATGATTATGTGCTATGTTGGCTCTAGCTTGAGGCGTGCGGGTGAATCAATTATGGCTTACAGAGATTGAGACCGAGGATGGCTCGAGTAAAGAAACATTTTGACAAAGGTTATGTCATGCTTCATAGGTGTATGAGAATCACGGAATTTCTTGAGTTGTTATTGGTAATGTATGCTCGAAGCATAGAGCAGGAAGTTGCTTGGTTGTTCTAGGATGAGGTTACACTCTGCGGGTTGGAGTGCTATTAAGGCACGAGTGGTTCTATTTTGATCAGGCTAATTGCAGTTTGGATAGAGTGAATGACTCTTGAGAATGGTTCTAATGTTCAAGGTTTTACATGTAACAATTAGGTATTTTCAAGTTGTATATGTTGCTAGAAATTGAGTTTTCATTGGAAGATGTCAAGACTTATGGTATTTCTATATTAAGTATGGGATTCTATATATCAATATCAGGAAGGTCAATGTAATGGCTTTGGATTCGTAGGAAGTCTCTTCAAGGTAAGCATTTTGAATATGGTGCTGTTGGAAATATAGAGAGAGTATTCATCGACTTATGGGCCGCAGGACGGTGTGGCTATATGCTTGGGTCTCAATTGGTAAGTCTGAGTTAAGGAATTGTGATGTTCTAGCAAGAAGGAGTATCAAGTTGAAGGTAAATCAGAAGGGAACTCGGATATATGGGATTTCTTGGTAGTAGGCCGAGTCGGTATAGAAAGGATATGATTAGTTCTTTGGATGCTTACGAGGTAATCAGTTTCTACGGGTATTTTGCGGCAATGCTCTTGGGTTTTAGTAGCCTGCGTAGCTCGGTTGAGTTAGAAGAACTCAGTCCTGACGATTTAGATTTGTGCAAATAGAATTTGGAGAGTTTTAGATGGTTTCCACCATAGTTAGAGAGGTATATTTTTCCTATTGGCATGAGGATCATGGGATGTATAGCGATTTTCTTTTAGATGGGATCAACGAGAAGTTCTTGCCTAGTGGAGTACATAGTTTCTTATGGCTCGAAAGGGATATGAAGTTCTCGTGGTTATCCTAGGATGGTACAGTTTATGCGGTATGTTGTGTAAGATTGAGATTTGCATGTGTAATGACACAATTCAAATTTGAAAGGGAGGTCACAAATTCTTAGATAGCATGGGCAGCTTCAGGTGACTAGATAAATGAGATCACTAATTTGTGTGGCTTGATGTAGGTAAGTTAGTCAGATGTTAGTATGTGCTATGATTCAGTCATTGTGAACCTTCAGAGGATTATTTATCTGTTGTGGGTAACTAGAGTTGATGTATGGTTCATTGGTAGACCTATATAGATATGTATTTGGCATCGAGACAGCCTTGTTGACTTCGAGTTGCTATTGGTGAGGGATGTGTTGATTCAGTTGTCATTGAGCTACTAGTAATCAGGGGGATCTATGAGTTACTTTTTTGGGTTGCGATGCATTATGATTTGTTGGTTATAGGCACATGTGGTGCGGTGTTATAAGGGCCTCTTAGTGGAATTCGAGCGGGAGGAGTACTAGGCATTGCTCAATGGGTGGCGTACCAGTTATGTCCTTTCAAGCTGTGTGGTGTTATGTAAATGCTTCGGCGGTGGTTATGAGGATTGCTTTAGACATCATATTGCGCATGATTGTCGATTTTGAGTATAGTGACTTAAGGTGTTTCATGCGGATTGGTGTTTGGATGGGGTCGCACATTGGAGCGAGGCTATGTGGAGGTATGATCCTGCATGTTAGATTCATATGTTATGCTTCTACAAGGTATGACGGGTTCTCAACGCTGTGTATGGTAGTACTGGTGAGCTTGTGGTACAGCTCTGTCACTTGAGTTATTTTCATGATTTGAGTATGTTCGGATTGTTGCCTATTGGTGTGCGGATTGCACAAATTGCGGCTTTAGCCTGTGTTGATGTGTCAGGTCAGCAGAGTAATTGCATTGGATTAGATGAGATCGTCGAGGTCTTTAATAAATACAAATGAATTCGATTTCAGCATGTTGGAAGGTTAATATCGAGGTTTGGCTCAGAAATTTGCTATGGTCTTTGCCTAAGGAGAAGTGGCTTCATGAATGGTATCTAGGAAATGGTTATGGCTTACTATGTGTTTCATTTATCAATAGAAATATATGAAAGTGTTGGAATGAGACTTTAGTTGATAAGAGGTTCTTTATCGATATTCGGTTGTTGTGTGCAGCTGTTGTGATTAGAAGTTATCGCTACAAGTGTTTGAGTTATGTGGTATGTCATGTAATTGCACCTGAGGTTGCAGGTATGGGTTACTACAGCTTGTTCGGGCTTATTCAGAGTATATATGTGAGATTCTGATCTTGTGGATAATTTCAGAAGGGGAAATGTGGTTCTAAGGTTTATAGGCTAGGTTGGATTGTGAAATTTTAGTTACATCATATTATCGAACTTATATGAGATAGGGTGATGTGGGATCATGCCCGAGTATATGCATGGTAAGGTCATTCAGCTATTGGCTAACTTTTGGAACAACTCTGGACACGTTCGAGGACGAATGTATGTTTAAGTGGGGGATGATGTAATGACCCGACCGGTCATTTTGAGCTTTTGCACTTTGCTCGCCAGTTCTCGGGCATGATATGCCCTGTGAAATGTATTATGACTCATGTAAATTGTGGTTTTGGTTTTTAGGGTAATTAGAACGAATTTGGAAGAACAG
The DNA here is from genome assembly GCA_026770625.1 of Nicotiana glauca. Lineage (NCBI taxonomy): Eukaryota > Viridiplantae > Streptophyta > Magnoliopsida > Solanales > Solanaceae > Nicotiana > Nicotiana glauca. Next base: position 85,286 of record MU782322.1, on the reverse strand, counting down.
TTCTCAACTTGAAGCTTGAAATTTGAAATGTATGACCAAGATTTTGACTTCTTTGTATATTATCTCGGATAAGAATTTTTATGATTCGTTAGCTTTGTTAGGTGATTTGGGACTGAGGAGAGTGATCGAAATGCATTTTGGAAGTCAGTGGAAGGATTAGGCATGAATTGACGAAAGTTGGAAGTTTAGAAGTTCTTAGGCTTGAATTCGAGGTTGATTTGGTATTTTGGTTTTGTTTTTGGTGTTTCGAAGAAAGTTTGGGTAGTGATATATGACTTGTTGGAATTATTGGTTAAGGTCCCGAGGGCCTCGGGTGAGTTTTGTAAAGGTTTAGGTTGTGTTGCGCTCGTTTTTCTTATGTTTCGACGCCAATTCTTCAAGCATAAATGATATCTATTGAACACTTGAGCTCCTATTTCTTTTTTTTGATTAAAGTATTAGATCCGTATCGTAATTACGGACCCGTAGCAAAAAAAATCATCGAATTCGGACATCGTATGAGGATTTTATGGTCATTTTACTAAGAATTAGGTTGCCAGATTTTT